>CM050449.1:3517500-3782500 GCA_027563935.2 Costus lasius
AACGGTACTGGTTGTGATAAAGAGGTAGAGGTGGCCAACGGGCCGGGCCGGGCACAGCATGGTCCGTTGACCAAGTCAACAGGCCGCGGGCGGCCCGTGGCCCGGCTCGGGTCGTGCTGGGCCGAGGGTTCGCGGCCCGTGGGCCGGGCCGGGCACGGCCCGTAGGCGTGCCGGGCCAAGCACGGCACACGGGCCGGCACAGGCACGGCACGGATCGTTTGGACGGCAACGTTCGAAAATTTGAATTTAGCATGCGTTTTTACCCAAATAGCCCTATAACGGTTTGAAAAAATTTAAAAGTTAGGGATATAATTGTCTTTATGTTATAAAATTACCATTTTAGCCCCTTTTAATAATTAAAAATAGGGGATAAATATGTAAATTTATACCCAATTCATCCCTATAAATTGACCCCCCAACCCTCTCATTTCTTCACACAAGTTTCCAATTAACTTTGGATTAATTTCTCATTCTCTCTTAATACTCTCTTAATCTCTTTTCTAAGTCTTGACTCTTGAGTTTCAATTAGCCATCAAGATTTCAAAGCTCCCTCGGTCTAGTCACGTGGAGAAGATCAAGTAAGTAGTAAATTAATTTACTTTTAGTCTTTTATAATGTAATTGTACTTAAATTTAAATTATTCTAATATAAATTTTTTTCATAATTATGTTTAAGTTAAGGTTGTTGAAGGCTGAAACCTCAACTTCTTAGTTCTTACTAAGCGATCTTCAAACACGTGATAAGGTAATTTTTTAATGTATAATTTATTATTAGTAAGTATTTAATCTTATTTTATAAAATTTTTTGGCTAACTTTTAATATTATATGTAGAATTAATGGCGGGATTTAACAATACATGAGATCTTTTGCCATGGGAGCTTGAGGCATTAGAGCAGGAGCTAATGAGGACAACTAACCCCGTTATGCCACCCGATCAAGATCAAGATGCCAACCCTCCGCCTTACCACCCAAATCAACAACAGCAAAATCATGTTGAATTTGAGCCTACTAACACTATGCAGGGAGAGGAGGGATGCAGTGCAAACCCTCACGAGTCTACTGTGTCGGGCTCAAGAAAACGCACGAGCGACGTTTGGAAGAGCTTCGATGTGGTGATGATTAACGGCGAAGAAAGAGCCAGCTGCAAGAAGTGCAAAAAAGTCATGACTTGCAAATCATCGGGTGGAATTGGTCATTTGTCTCTCCACATAAAAAGCCATCAAACTCAAATCGATCGTGCACAGGCTACTCTCAATCTTTCCTCTAGTTCTTTTGAAGTTTTTAATTATTCTACTGAAGTTCTTAGAAAAGAATTAGCTAAATTTATTGTTTGGGATGAACAACCATTTTCTTTAGCAGAAAATTATAAATTTGAAAAATTTATACATAAATCACTACAACCTAAATATAAAAAAGTAAGTAGACAAACCATGCGTAGGGATGCTATAAAATTTTTTTCTGAATATAAAACTAATCTTTTACAAGCTTTAATTACATTAACTTCTTGTATTTCTTTAACATCTGATATTTGGACCAGTAATCATTTTGATCAGTCATACATGTGTATTACGGCACATTGGATAGATAGTGAATTTTTTATACAAAAAAGAATTATTGCATTTAAAATTTTTAAATATCCTCATACTGCAAATGCTATAGTTAGACAATTTCATAGCATTTTACATTCATATAATATAATTAATAAAAATTTTTTAATTAGTTTTGATAATGCAAGTAATAATGATAGTGCAATTGATAAATTAAAAAGATTGTTAAATCCAATATTTAATGTTGCTTTTTTTCATATACGATGTGCATGCCATATTCTAAACTTATGTGTTCAAGATGGAATAAGAGAAGTAGATGAACATGTAACTAAATTAAGAAATGCTGTTAGATTTGTTATTTCTTCTACTTCTAGAAATCAAGATTTTAGACAAATATGTAAATCTTATGGTTTATCATATAAAAAATTTAAACTTGATATTAAAACACGATGGAATTCTACTTATGATATGCTAACAACATGTTTTCCATTTAAGGATCCTCTTATATTATTTTATAATGAAAGAATGTCTGATGGAAATATTGAAGAAAATGATTGGGATAAAGCAAAGTTATTACATAATATTTTAGAAATTTTTTATAATGCTAGCACTCATTTATCTGGTGTTTATTATCCTACATCATGTTTAATTTTAGAACATTTAGTTTTAATTAGTGAAATTTTTTCTCAATATAGACATGATGAAAATGTTTTTCAAGTAATTTTTAAAATGGAAACAAAATTTAAAAAATATTGGAAAAATATATCTCCTTTATATTGTTTAGCTTCAATTATGGATCCTAGATTAAAATTAGAAGGTGTTCATATTTTATTAGATGAATATTATAAAAATATGGAATTTGAAGGAGTAGATGAGAAAAAAAATGAAGTTCCTACCTTATTAGATGAAATGTATAATATTTATAATTTAAAATTTGGAAATACAATGAATTCAACATCCTCTCAAACTAATGTATCTACTAGTAGTAAAAATATTACAGGAAGAATAAACACAATTTTAAATAGAAAAGGAACATCAACAAGTCGATCTAGTAATTTTAATGAATTAACATTTTTTTTAGAAAATAATCATACATCTTTACTCACAGAAGAACAAATAGATAATTTTGATATTTTATCATGGTGGAGATCACAAGGAAAATCATATCCTGTGGTTTCTTCCATGGCACGTGATCTACTAACTCCTCCGGTGTCTACTGTAGCATCGGAGTCTTGTTTTAGTGCAGGCGGCAGGGTGCTGGACGAGAAGCGAAGCCGAATGAACGAAGCAAGCGTGGAAATGTGTATTTGTCTTAAAGATTGGCTAGATGCTGAAGATCGTCTTCAAGATAAAGGTGGTCATTCAACTTCATCGGATGATGATGAACAAAGTCTTGGAAGTGCAAGCGGAAGCAACAATGGATAAACGTTGTAATAAATAATTATAAAAAAAGTTGTAAAAGAGTTGTAGAAAGAGTTGTAAAAAGAGTTGTAAAAAGAGAACTACGTAGACCTGATTCCTCCTTTGAGTGGGGTACGTAGGCAGCCTGTAATGGGTCCGGTCTAAAATATATAAAATTTTAACATTTTTTTCAAAAATTTATGCAATATACATTCTCAATTTCTCATTTTTTTTTTATTTTTTCATATTTTATATATTTTAATTAAGTAATAATTTACTTATTAAATTAATTTATTTTTTTTTAAATTTGGCACGCGGGCCACAATCGGC
Source organism: Costus lasius (assembly GCA_027563935.2). NCBI lineage: Eukaryota > Viridiplantae > Streptophyta > Magnoliopsida > Zingiberales > Costaceae > Costus > Costus lasius. The sequence goes on from CM050449.1 coordinate 3,520,779, forward strand.
CCGTGGGACAACTTTGGCCCATGGGCCATAATCGGGACGGGCCAAACACGGCCCGCGTTTCTCATTTGGCCCGCGTGCCGAAGTCAGCCCGCGGGCCGTGCCTGGCCCGCGTACCGGATCCGTGCTCACTCTCCGGCGGAACCGTGTCTGTGCCGGCACGCCTAATCGGGCCGCGGGCCGTGCCGGGCCCAACAAATTTTCCATCGTGCCGTGCCCGTGCCCGGCACGACACGATTTGAAACGAGCCGTGCCAGACACGGCCCGCCAAGAACCGGGCCGAGGCGGGCCCGGGCCCGGGCCCATGGCCACCTCTATAAAGAGGCGGTCACCATTATAAACATGAAGATGTAGGCATCTCATTACAATCAAAGGGCTCGAAAAGTCATGATGTGAGATCTTTGGGGATAAATTAGAAGTTTCGTGTAAGACTTGAATATGAAAGATAAAGAGAGCTACTAGAAAAATAGAATGAGCAACTTTGAAACGGGGTGGCCTAAAAATTGATCAATTTTTAAATAAAAAGCATAAAAAATTTATAAAAAATATTGCACTTGATTCCCCTTATGTAATTGATCAAAATAAAGAGGGTATAATGTTTCAGAAGTAAATAGGATGAAATTCTTAATATATAATATAGTACATGTGTTTTAGTGGAAAATACGAGTTACTATCTCCATAAACAGACCTATAAAAATAAATAAAATCTTTTTAGGGTACTTTTATGATTATGTCTAAGTGGGAAGGAAAATCAATCAAATCGCTCGTATAATTATTGAGAAAAAAAATTATAATGTGTATGATAAAAAAGACTCCTAGTATAATTTGATGTAAGTGTAGATTATTAATCATATGAACCCTCTATGTTATAAAAATAAATAAATAAAGTTTACTTGCCAAGCCTTGCTACTCAAAAGTAAATTTTCATCAAATAATTCAACTTACCGATTTTCTAGTTCTTATGTATCATACTCGAATTTAGACCGAAGAGAAAGATCCAACGGATGATATTCATAATCTAAATAGCAAAGACTAATAGGAACATAATACTTGATAGTATAGCTTTCATATATGCATCTATTGAGTGCCTACATATATATTATATATTTTTGGCTGAAAAATATGTTTTCTCTTATAAGAAATGCTAATTGTTTTATCTAATAATACAAAGTTTATGTTTCTTTTCGAAAAAAAAGAAAGTAAACATAGTGCCATAGATGTGGTAAAATTACAAAATGCCACTTTCTTATGCAATTAAAATACAATTAAATTAATAAATGTCATCTAGCTCCCGCAATCCTTTTTTTTTCCCCACTCGTCAAAGTATCTAATTGCAAGCAAACTTAACATGACATCAATGCTGAACAATAGCATTTATACCTAAAAATTGCCCCACTATTTAAAAAAAAAATGCCTACCAAGCAAGAACTTAGTCTTGGTCAAACGTTGACTAACATGCTATAATAAACTCACAAAGTCAAATGATTTGGGCTCACATTAAGGGCCTCATGAAACGTGTTTTTCTTTAAAAAAATTGAATTAGTTTTACTTTCCTTGAGGCCGAAGTTTGTTCTAGAGACTTATGGTTTACTCTGTTTTTCTAGGGAATTTTTTTTTTGCTTCATTTTTATTAGCTTCCGAATTGTTATTTAAAAATTAACAGTATTACGATTTCATCTAATTCGTCACTTTCCTTAAAAGAAAAAGATAAAATTATTTAAGGATAAGTTAATAAAAAGAAATTATAAACAATAAAAACATAAATTTAGAAATTTTTTACACAAATTTCCGAAGGATTAATTGCATATTTGTCCTTGTGCTGCTAAGGTTTAATTTATCATTTTTTACCTATAAGAGCCAATTTACAAGGAAGGCCCGGAGGTTTTTTTTGTTGATTTTTTTAGAAATTAACCAAGCAAGTAATTCGCAATTAATTCAGTCCCAGACGGTTTTTTCTTTTACCTTAAACCGGACCGGCCGGTTCAAATCTACTGCCTTCCTCTTACACTTCTACACTCCTCTCAGCCTATAAAAAACGCGTCCTGCCGCATTGTTCACTCTCTCTCCTCTCTTTCTTCACCGAAGTCTTCTTGGATCGCGAATCTCTCCCCATCGGCACATCTAGCCCGGATCGGTCTCTCGACAAGGTTATCTTTCGATCTGTGTGTCTTCTTTGTTATGATCAGAGTCATAAGCTGTGGTTTCTAGTTGTCTTCTCTTGTTTGCTGCTTTGACTACCCGATCCTAGAACCGTCTTTGTAGATAAGTGAATCTGAAGATCTGTGGTGATTGAATGTCTTATTTTGGTTCGATCTTGTCAGATCTTGAGCTTTTAGTTGCCGATTTGTTATGTGAAGCGAGCTAATGTTGTTTGGCGCCGAGACTTTTTTTTTTTCCCCTTACCCTTGCTGACTCGTAAGTTAGATCGTTAGATTTGTGTTTCTGTTAGTCATTTTACTGATCTGGAAGTGAGGGATGCTTTGTTCTTCGAGTAGACCACTCCGTAGCTCATCTTAATGTTTGGTTTTTAAGTTAACCATTTTCTATTCTTTTTCAGCTTTGCTTTTGTAAGTTCCTGATGATGTATAGCTCACTTAAACTGATGCCTCGATTTAACGAGCTTAACAACTGTTCCAGTATCTGATTTAAATTATCTTACTTGATGCCTCGATTTAACGAGCTTAACAACTGTTCCAGTATCTGATTTAAATAATCTTACTTGTGAAATAACAGAACTGATATTTAGTTTGACATAATCGGAGCCGTGCCTATCGAGAATTTATCTTTCGAATTCTGAAATATCGTTGTATTAGACTTCTTTTTAAAAGAATTGCTATGAAAATTAATTTTTTCCCTCTGATTATGCAGCAAGAAACTGACTTTTGAATAATTTATTAATGTTTGTAGCTGTCAAACTTGGATTGCTACCAGACAGTTTTCAACCTTAGATTTTTTTCAACTTTCTTTTGTCTCGATTAAATTACTCTTTCTGTTCGTCCTCTTTTTCTGTTGTGTAATGAATATAGTAAGGACAAAAGCGGCACTAACTTTAATTTTTTACTTTGAAAAAGCATAACCACTTTGGCAGATTTATCAAATAACCTACAGGTTCCGATTGTATGTGCTCTTTAATGATTTGTTATGGTTGTGAATAACTCAAATTACTACGCTGCGTCATAGTTTGGCCTTTGTGAACTTAGGTACAAGTATGAAGTTTTAAAATTTTGAAAGGTTAACGCAAATCCATGCTAATGTGTCCCATTGGATGTGTCTCCTTTACATGGAAGTTTTGTATGTACAATTATGTGTTTTACGATGTGAAGTCACTGATTATGGAGCATATATAATTTGAAGTTGATTGAAATGTTTATACCTTTTTAAATGTAGAACGAAATGTAATAATCTTTAGTTTGGTTGTTGTAATTGGTCCATTTTTGTAGATTACTCAATGCACATAGCTTGAAAGTTTACGGTTCAGTTGTAAAAAAATGTCATTAGAGAAAAGGCTAGATAAGCCTGGTTGGAGCAGATGAAAACCTGACCTCTATTGTAGTTTTTTTTTTTTTTTTTGATAAATGGCTGAGTGGAAGGATGATGATTCTTCTCACTGTATCATAAGAATCAAGTGTCATTCCTTTTTATGTTTTCTTTTTGAATTGTCGGTAGCAATGTCTGCAGTGTCCCAATGATTCTAGAATAATGGTTTAGTAAAATCCAGGTCAAAGGAGTCAAACTTCGTTGCCAAATAATTGATATATCTACTATTCAAATTATTAATTTAAAAAGGAATGGTTGTTTATACAGAAATAGAAAAGGAAAAAAAAAACTAATTTTCTTGGTTTTAGTTGGATAGGTTACTGACTGAAGGGGGCAGTGATCTACTTCTAATAATCAAGTGCCAGATCTCTCTGATGTTGTTTTATTTGGATTACCTATAGAGATGACCGAGTGGTAGTCCAACGAAATATAATCAGTGAGTAATAAAATGTGGGTTAAAGGTAAGAGTCCAAATTATCAAACTTCTTTCTTAAAAGAATGTTATATCCACGATTTAGTTATAAACAACTAAAACATAGGGCGTCATTGTGTATGCCAAAGATTTAAAATTGCGAAGGACAACTATGTCTAAGTTGAATGCTTTTTGTAGTTTCCATCTTGTCCGTGCAATTTTGCAAATTCTGCAATGATGTTCTCCAGTCGGTGTTAGTTTGGCAGTTACTGCACATGCCAGTATGATTCCAATTGGTGAGGTTTTACACAGACATTTGTGTTTCTTCTCCTCTTTTCATTCTTTTATGTTTTATTTTTTATCCTTGATATTTCTTTTATTATGTATTACTACATCAAATATCAGAATAATTTCTATCATATATCTATTCCAGACTGCTCGTGAGACACATCAAACTTGACACTGTTATAGTGGTATCTTTGATCTTCAATTTCATGTTAGTAGCTTATCCATGTTTAGCTATTTATGCCAAACATAGACATTCTTGCATTGGGACAAACTTCTTGCCAGTGATGAATAAATCATAAGGCAGAGATCAGAATGTATCAGAAAATTTGTTTTTATTGTATCTTTTTAAAGGTTAGAACTATAAAAGCATTGTTAGATAAATCAACATTTAAACATGCTTTTGGCATGGCTTCACAGTAATATGTGTTCTCTGCAATTTGTGATGTATATGGATTTATGGGCTTACTATTGCAAGATTAATGAAATTGAATTGTATATAAAACCACCTCTAAATGAATAGTTCGAGAGTAGGGTAGTTTGTAATTTGACTGCAGTAGTATATCTAAAAGAATCCTTCTGGCACTTAATCTTTATTTTGGTATCACGTAAATTGATAATGTCTCTTCATCGCTGATCTCGTGTACCATTCCATGACATACCTTTTTGAACTTTGCATTACCTCATTAAGGTGTTTTGCGATAGTTATTTTTTCTTAACATTTTGTGCTAGGATAGAGAGAGTTAGAACGATGGAAAGAAGTGATTCACTTATTATTCACATTTTGTCCCTGCATGCACAGTTTGCATTAATTCACGTGTTGTTAAGAGTGTCTGTGAGATAGGCACACATGCGTGGGTTGACAAAGTACATGGTGCAAAACCCCTTGTGGATATTGGCTCAGAATGCTCCTCCAAACGATTGGAGGAGTGCAACATGTTGAAAGTTATTGGACCTTTACACAAAAGCCTGCACGTAGGCCACCACGATCAACAATTCATGGGTTTGTGCATGATGACTAGGGATCTTCTCCACTAATTAATATTTATTTATTTACTTGTAAAGAAAAAAATTAGAGGTATAAAGTAGAGTTTGTAGCTTACAGTCAGCAACGAGGTTGCCAATGTTAGTGGCTACGATGCTTCTAGGCAGAGCTATAGGGAGAGAAGACAGGAGGAAGGGAGGTGTAGGGGGTGGTTAGGTTTGCAGGAATTTGCTATGAAAGTTTGATGAAAAGAAATTGTTCGATTAATTATTCATGAGGGAATATACAAAGTTAAAGTTAACTTCATAGTTATGTCTGATAATTCAAGCGTTGCTATAAATACAAAACTTTTAGTTATTACCCTTATTAAGCACCTTTTTCACATGTTTCTCCACAGTATAAGAAATGGCCGATGCTGAGGATATCCAGCCTCTTGTTTGTGACAATGGGACTGGAATGGTCAAGGTTAGTTTGTAGCCAGTGTAGACTAGCATGTCTTTTACTTGCTTCAATGTTTGCTTTACTAATTCAAATGGCTCCTGCACTTGTTTATGGAAAGGCTGGTTTTGCTGGTGATGATGCGCCTAGGGCAGTATTCCCCAGTATTGTAGGCCGACCTCGCCACACAGGTGTTATGGTTGGGATGGGCCAAAAGGATGCTTACGTAGGTGATGAAGCTCAGTCTAAGAGAGGTATTCTCACATTGAAGTACCCCATTGAGCATGGAATTGTCAGCAACTGGGATGACATGGAAAAGATCTGGCATCATACCTTCTACAATGAACTTCGAGTTGCTCCAGAGGAGCATCCTATACTGCTTACTGAAGCTCCACTTAACCCGAAAGCAAACAGAGAAAAGATGACACAGATTATGTTTGAAACTTTTAACGTACCTGCTATGTATGTTGCCATTCAAGCTGTTCTTTCGCTGTATGCCAGTGGTCGTACAACTGGTCAGTGTTTTCTAGTGTTTGCTTATTTAAGTTATACCTGTCTTTTCTTTTCAACTAAGATTTTCCATGTTTAATGTTCACAGGTATCGTGCTGGATTCTGGTGATGGTGTGAGCCACACTGTGCCTATTTATGAAGGATATGCTTTACCTCATGCCATTCTTCGTTTGGATCTTGCTGGTCGTGATCTCACTGATTGCCTTATGAAGATTCTTACAGAGAGAGGTTACTCATTCACCACCACTGCAGAGCGGGAAATTGTTAGAGACATCAAGGAGAAGTTGGCGTATGTTGCTCTTGATTACGAACAGGAGCTGGAGACCGCCAAGACTAGCTCAGCTGTGGAGAAGAGCTATGAACTCCCTGATGGCCAGGTTATTACTATTGGTGCCGAGAGGTTCAGGTGTCCTGAGGTCCTTTTCCAGCCGTCGTTGATTGGCATGGAAGCTGCTGGAATTCATGAGACAACATACAACTCTATCATGAAGTGCGATGTGGATATTAGGAAGGATCTTTATGGCAACATTGTGCTCAGTGGTGGATCAACAATGTTCCCTGGCATTGCTGATCGTATGAGCAAAGAAATCACAGCACTTGCACCAAGTAGCATGAAGATAAAGGTTGTCGCCCCTCCTGAGCGAAAATATAGTGTTTGGATTGGTGGCTCCATCCTTGCATCCCTCAGCACTTTTCAACAGGTTAAGTGTTCATTATCTTTGTTTTATCCTTATCGAGAGTATATTATCCATTCATGCTCGATAATTGACCGCCACTTCTCTTTTTTTTCCAATTTTAGATGTGGATTACCAAGGGAGAGTATGAAGAATCTGGTCCAGCAATTGTCCACCGGAAATGCTTCTGAGTTTTGTCGCATGCTTCTTTGGGGAGTTTTCTAGCTTGTGCTGGTTAGTATTTGGCTTTCTTGGAATCATGGTGTTGGAAGTGTCGAAACTGCTCGAGACTTCTTTTTATTGAGTTTGGGTTGTTTAAAGGCCCTCTTCTAAGACGTTCTCCAATGTGGAGGCTGCATTTGTATTTGCAGTGGGTATAAGCAGTATGTATCAACGTTGTCATGTAGTTGCAAGTTTTAGCGTCTATGCCCTTGTTTGGGAACTTTGTATGAGGTAATGGATTATCTCATATTATTTGTTTGTTTCATCACATCAAGTTTTTTTGTTTAAGAGTTTTTTTTCTATGTTCTCAATGTTAATAATATCTGTGTAGTTGCATGGAGATTTCATAATTGCAACCTATTCTTACATAACATACTTCCAAAGTCTGATCGTGTCCATGGTATCATTCTTGTCTTTATTTGTCATGAGATCAGAACAAAGTATTATTTATATTGACCATGTAGTTTGTCCAGTGGTTGGTTCATCGACCCGGTCAATCCCATTGTCCAGTGTGTGTATGTATATTTATAAATATATATTCTTTATAAAAAAATATTTGTGTATATTTTATACTATATCTTATAAAATGTGAGATGTAAAAAATCATGTGAGAGACCTATATTTTGTACTATTATTCATATTTTTACTCCCTTGATTTTTTTTAATTTATTAATTTTTCTAGAAGGCATAAAATATAAGGCGTAAGATAGAATAAGGGGGGCTAATGGAAATGGAATGGTGGTATTGGGGTTAGAATATAGAAAAGAACTAAAGATCAAGGAAATAGAAATATGAAATCTGTTTTATGGAACTCATTCAAATTTCTTTTTTTCACCAAAACCCTCTTGAGAGGCGTAAGTTACTTCATTTCTTGCACTAGACAGAGACATGATAATATTGTATATATCCCTTATTGGACCATGAGTGGAGCACACTGGCAACATAATTTCTGTAAGTTAAGTTGGAATCGGATGTGAGATTTCTAAAACTTTCACTTGGTCCCTGAAATAAACTAACATTAACAAACACCACTCACCGCTTGCCTCTTGTCATGTGCTGCTTGTCGCTTATCACTGTGCGCCGCTCATTGCTGCTCGTACGAGTCGAGTTTCCTTGTCGAGACCTAATTTCTCAACAGCATTGGGCGTGCGTGGCGTTTTTAAAATTCGATTAGAGTCACAGTCGAGTTTGGTAAAACCCTTTCCTGCCCTGATTGGTCCAAAGTACTAGTGGATGAAGGAAATACTAGTCTCGAACTTTGTTCATTAATTTACATTCATCATCTCCTTTGCATGTTCACATTGAAATAGTACAGATAATGGAAATTATTTTTCAGTATTGTAGGTTTCATGAATAAATTTTGTCTTCTCTCGCTCTAATTATTGTATAATATAATATTATTTAAAAAAACTCTTGGCTATTACGCAAGGGCAAAATTAACTCTTCAGTTGAGTAAAGTATAAAAGACATTTTTAAACCGCAAGGAACTAGATAAGATTAGCTTGAAAAAAAAAAAGGGCAGAACTAACCTTTTAATTATCTTCATGGGCTAGGAAAATATTCACTTTACATAGACATATTAGTCAAAAATCTGTTATGGCCCGCCCAGAGCTCTTTCGGATTTTTTTATAGGCCTCTGCTTAATGATTAAAGGATCATAATTTATGAGGATCATATCTAGGGGTCGAATTTCGCTGCAGACGGAATATGCACAGGAAGAACCGTGCCAGGATTTGAGACTCTAGTCTTAACGTGTTATGGTCGGCCTAAAACTGACTAAGGAGCTCAAAATCGAATAATAGACAAGACTGAAAAGGGAGCTACGGCCCAAGGAGCCAGGAGCCTAGGGTCGAATCATAATAAAATCAGAGCCTAATATAATCTTGAACAGGTATGGGCCATTATTTGTTAACTTGTTATCTTTATTAGCCATCAAAAAGGCGACAGAAAGAAAACGAAAAGAGAGAAAAAATTGAGGGCGATCCCACTAGCCATATAGAGATACAAAACGTCCTGTATCTTCGGGTGATTGTTTACATTTTCTGCACATACAATTAATAACTGCAAATGCATCTTCATTCACAACAAAGCTCACAACAGAATTCGTCTCCATAAACTCCACTAAACAAGGATATAAATTAAGAGAATGTTCGATACGATCAGATTCAGTTGCATATATGGCTTGATTTCCCAACACGATGGTGGTCCTTAATTAATTCTATAATTCCTCAGAAGCCCAACTCTTCGTCGTCCATCTTCCAGAGAGAGCAGGAGCAGTACTCCCACACAGGAGAAGCCATTGCTGGGGGGCACGATAAATCGCAAGCGATATCACATTCCCACATGTGATCCAAGAAGTAGCCCCTTAACGCACTGCCATCGTCTTGAATCTGTCCCAGCCCCGCATTGCTTGCGGTGCTGTCGAACTGATCACGGGGACGACTCTCCTCAGCATCAACATGCGATGCTGTTCGGGGCTCACACGTTGACGAAGAAGTAGCATAACAAGGCAAAGACGACGATGACGACGACGACGACGATGATGGCGACGACGGAGACATCACAGACGCCGCCGCCTCCTGTTTCTGCTTCTTCTTCTCTTCCTGGGCTTTCTTTCTCATGTGCGTCCTCCAATAGTTCTTGACCTCGTTATCCGTGCGTCCGGGGAGCTTTCGGGCGATCCGAGACCACCTGCAAGCAACAAGATCCTTCTTTGAGCACGTTAAACTATAAACGTTCAGATTGATTTGATTCGTTGTATCAAATTTATAACCTATTGCCCCAACGAGAGTGGAGCTCAAGGATGAGGCGCTCTTCCTGGGGGGTGATGCGGCCGTGCTTGAGACCGGGGTGGAGGTAGTTGACCCACCGCAGCCGGCAGCTCTTGCCCGTTCTATTTAGTCCTGCAACATGGAAGGAGGCACGACGTGGTTAGCAGACGAGGGCTTTGCCGGCCGGCGATGGCCAGAGCGAACCTACCTAACCATTGTCCCCCCTCAAACCTGAGACTCTCGCTATGAAATCCCAACGGCGGTCACCGAAAAAGCCCACAAAGCATACCAGTTGCGTGTCCTCCTCCTCCGTCCATGGCCCCTTCCTCATCGCCATTGATTTCTACTTCTCTGAGTACTGCTGCTATATATTGCATCCACTGCTAGCTCCTAAATAGATCTTCCTTGCCCTCTAATTTGCTGCACTCCGCTAGACCATGCGCAATCCTTTTTATAGGCACCACTGCTCGACCGGAGACTTAAATTGGGCAGTGACGTCAATTGTCACAAAGGATATGATCATGGCATGAGCATCTCACGTGAGATTGCACTGATAATTATAGTTTAGTCACCATGTTCCTTGGGTGGCATCAATCTGCTGGATGACCTGCTCATGTCATGCTTGCAGTGCATGCCGATGCCGTTGTGGTGTGACTTCTCTGAAAGATCTATCATGTCAGATTATTATTTATTATATAGACAACAAGGCAATTGCGTAATCAAATTAAGTATTTTATCCTCAAAAGTAAAGGCATAAAAGAATGCGTCATTGTTTAAATCGATTGATCACTTAGTGCGTGATAAAGCATTCATCAGCAGCCATTGTTGAAAATCAGAAAAAAAAAACAAACATATGCTCTGATAAGATGCACAAGATTGACGGCTCTCCTTCCACTTGGATTTGAGTGTTCAATATATGTCTCCTCTCCTCTTAGTTAAGAAAAATAACTTCACAATGACTATACATGTTGGTCTGATTAAGCCGAACCGAACAAACCCAAAAAAGGCAGTTTGCTTATAGTTAGACTGATTATCAATGTAGAGAAGCACAAGGGGAAATAAGAAGAGTTGTTGGGTACGAATGCGTGCTTGATAGGATATCACTTGGCTTGCCGCTTATAGTGCTTGATATGTGGGAAGGCAATGCTCGTGTCAGGAGAAATATATGGTCCAGATTCCATTTGCCACGACGCATATGCTTCTAATTTTAGTTGATTGGTATTGAAAAGTGCCGCAGGTTCAATTAGGCGTGTGACGGGTGCCCAACAATTCGAGTACCTGCCGATGTGATGTTCGAGGAACAAAAAGCAGCTCCATGCACGTTTAATTAATATTTGTCTGGTTTACAAAAGAAAAAAAAAACGATCCAGGGCAAATATATAATTTTTTTAATTACTTTAAATTATAAAGCACTATAAATATCGAAGCAAGAAGAAAAAAAAATAATGTGAGCCTGGAAATGAAAATGGTACCGTGTCATTGACCCGCTGGCGTTGCGTTTGTCTGGAAGCAAATGTGTGTATGTGGTGGTGTATTCTATATTCACCCGTGTAGTTGCGGGAGTACACTCGATGGACTGGAAGAAAGAGCAGGTGCCGAAAGGGATGATTGGCCTTGCAACCTGCAGCTTTTGTTGCGCTGGTGTGGCAGGAGGTGCACTAGCGGCTGTCTTTGGCTCATCACCAAGTGAGTGACCATCATGCACCGGGTGAAATGATATTAATGGAGTTCTGAGAGCGGCAGAGATCGTGTCATACGCTTGCTGCGTTCTAGTACTTTTGTTTATCGTGGGTGCCCTTCACTTGTCCCGATCACGACCAAGATGGAGGGGGTCCGGTCAGGCTTCTGTTGACTTTGAGATCTGATAAAGCAGGAAAGGAGGTGACATGCCAGGCTGATGAGCTGTGGACCCTGCAACTGGCGAAGGCCTGCAATTCGATTGGTTAGAAGCACAGATTTAACAATGTCCAACCACAAGGTTAAAATCAATGTTCATTTAGTAAAACATCTGTTAAAACAACTGCTTCCTTTCTTTAGCAATGGATTGAAGACTTTAATGAGACAAACTAACTAATTGTTGATCAGTAACAACATTTACAATAATCATTCAGTGTTTGTGGTTCAAGGGAATAAAAGCATGAGCCAATTATTCGAGATAGCGTACCTTGCTACAACACAAATTATTCCCGGGAGTATGCATAATATTTAACAGTCTACTTTTGGTTTGTTTATATACTAGAGAAGGGGAACTTAATTTGTTCCGACTGCATTGCCTTCTCTAGAATCTCATTCTGTTCCCGCACATGAACCGATGAGAAACCGGTCGCCGTGGCTGCAGATGGTGCCCTTCCGACGTACTTGATGTCCTCTATGTTGTTGCTTCGGCCTAGTTCCCTCATGGCAGTATATAGACGAGGGTTGACATAGGAATAGGCACCCATATTCATTGGTTCCTCCTGGCACCAGACAATCTCTGCATCTGAAATACAGGAGGAGCAAGGTGCGACAAACAGATGTTAACTGTTTATCTTCATTCAAGCTACAAATATGTTTTATTTTAGATATACACAACAGCTTATGAGCAAACAGGAAGCACATAATTATATATTGAGAATATGGGACCAACGGAATCAGAATATGCTTAGAAACGAGGCAAAGCACATTTACCATCAAAGATGCATCTATGAAGATTTTAAGCATTTTCATGTTCAGAATAAGAATAAACTGGGACTGGTTTCTTCCGCTGATTCATTAAGTTTCAAGGCGCCTGAAGCATGTTATCTAATTTGGAGCAAATTATTTTGCAAAGCTGATACATCAAAATAACTTTTTTTTTCTATTTTTTTCTTTATAAATATTTAGATGATGCCATAGTCTTGCAGTTAGGTTAGATTGTGATTCGATCCAACTTTGGTTTGAGATAAGGTTGACCCTAGGAACAAAAGACACTAACCTGGGCCAACCTGAATACAAAAAAAATTGGAACTTCATAATTATCACTGTTCCAATCAAATAATGCCTAGGTTCATTATTATTATTCACCAGTAGTAAACCACACTCTTATCCCAATTGAAAGCCTGCATAATTCAGCCCAACTCGTTCTAATCCATCCACTAACCAATGGAAGGAAAAGAAAGATTTAACAAAATTGTTGGGATCTATTACTCCTTGTTCCGAAGAAGAAAAACAAATGCAATCTTTTCAGAGGATAAAACATGTAGAAGAAAAAGGACCAATCATTCAAATTAGTAGAAGGGAGCAACGTACTTGGATATCTTTTCAGCTCTCGCTGAATGAGGTCATAAGGGAAAGGGCTAAGTTGCTCTACTCTGCAAATTGCCACATCATTGCGTTCCTTATTTCTCCGTGCTACATCCAGCTTATAGTACAACTGCCGGATACTTAATGTGAGTGACAGTGCTTCCCTCAAGAAAGAAGATGAATGAAAAGGTTGCAAAAGTTGATGGATAGGACAGCAAAATGATGCTTCACCTTGCCAGAGCACAAAATTAGACGATTAATACCCTCCTCAATCTCCTTATGATCATTCTGATCTTTTATAAGACGCTTGAATCGCGTTCCCTGCTTATCAAACCCAGGGTGGCCCTGAACATCATCAAATTCATCAAGATGCGACTTGCAGTCCTTGTGACGGAGAAGATTTTTAGGGGACATCACAATTAGAGGTTTCCGGAAATCTCTGTGTATCTGGAGACAGTACTGACAGAACATAAGGTATCATCTTAAAACATTTGAATATAATCCAACATATTAGCCAATATTGCACCTGCCGCCTAAGAACATGAAAATAATTCGCAGGAGTAGTCACATTCACAACTTGCCAATTGCATTGCTGGATCTGCTTCCGAAGGGTTGGATCCATCTCCGGTATTACGTATGGGTTGTCATCACTCATCTGCAATGTCATGGTACTAGTCAGACAAAAAAATGTAAAATGTAAAATGTTTAAAATTTGAAGTTAATTTCAACGTAGCCAATAGAATTTCTCAAACCACAAGGGATATACACAAGAAGAATTTGAAGAAAAAATATTGCTTTTTTTAGAAAAATATTGCTGAATTTGAAGAAAAAATATTGCTTAGATAGAAAAAGCTAAAGAACAAAGGGGTTCATTTTCATTTCCCGAATGCCTTTTCAACTCCAAACAATTATTTGACTCGGTATTCAAGACAAATACAAGAATAGACGAGTTAAGTCAACCTAATGAGCTACTTATCCCCTAAAAGTTTTGGATAAAAATTAACTAAACCAAAACTAAGAATAGACGAGTTAAGATAAACTTGTGTTTGTACCCAATAAGGCAAAACTATTTTAACATGGAAAAGGAGGAATCTTTTGATTAAACTCCAGAATCAAATAAAACATGCACAAGAGGAATATAACATACATTTACTTTGAGATATGGATAGCAGGCATATGTATTTTCTACCTCGTAGGAAAATGAAAAATCTTTAATATATATTAAGAACAGGAGGATAGGAAATGTTAAAATGTCTAGAGGATGAACTCTAAATTATAAGAAAACGCAAATTTAACAGCGGCATGTGCATACTGCCTGCAGCAGGAATAGTATTTCCACCATCGTCTCTGTACCATAAGATGATAACTTACTTGGCCTAGAAGATATTAAATTCATCATGAACAATTACCCGTAGATGGTTGATAAAGAAAAAACAGAATCCTACTGGTATATACCTGGAGAAATCTCTCCAATCGCGCGCTTGAATGTTCAGGACCTTGACCATCATAACCATGTGGAAGCAAACAAACAAGGCCAGTTTGCCGCAGCCACTTTGCTTCTCCACTACTGAGAAACTGATCAAATATCACTTGTGCTCCATTCGCAAAATCACCAAACTGTGCTTCCCATAATACCAATGAGTTGGGATTCTCCATAGAGTATCCCAGTTCGAAACCAAGGACACCAAATTCTGAGAGTGAACTGAAAATAGAGGGGTTGGAAGTCAGCTTAGTTAAATGCATCGAAAGGATATTACATATTCCATAAGCAGACTCTAGGTATCTTTAGTCGAAACATGGACCTCGTAGAACTGGGGCGATAAGGTACTAAGATTAGAAGTAACCAGTAAATAAATATATGACAATTCTATAGAACACTGCAGATGACGTTCAATGAGAAGATGTGCAAAAAGCAAATGAGCTGGTTAGGTATAATATGGTAGACATCTTTACAAACATATGTTTATCAGATGTAGGACTGGTACAAATTATTATTGCTCATGAACAAATACAGAAGCACATCGTGTAATCGTTAACAACTTGCATATAGTATACACAAACAGAGAAGGTATGGCCGTACTTATGCAGCCAATCAAAATCACTTGAGAACAACTATCTTTTCCACTTATTATGTTTAAAGCACAAGACTCGGTTAGGTTACTTTTCCTTCTCTAGTAAAATGCAAGGTGGCAGCATATTTTAACTTTGTTTTGACATAAATAGAAGTCTGAAAATTCCTTAGTAATTTTCTGCGTAAACTTGGGTTCAAGGATTTCCATTTTAGATTTTTGGTGCATTTAGATGAAAGGGAGAAGTTAGATAGTCTGGACAAGACAGATAACTGCTATAATCAACCAGATGTGTGTAGAGAATAACAGAGTAAAGAATATTTGGCCCTAAGACCACCACAAAATTTCGTATAATAACATTGGCTATGTTGAAAGAAAATTCATGTCAAGTCAATAATCAAACCGTCCTTGATGAATGGCCCAATTACATCCCCGAAATTAAGAATACAAGACAGGTTGCATGCTAATGGTCAATCTTTAAGCGTCTGAATACTCTGAAATCTGAATACTAATGCATATTAGGGAAAAACCTCTCGGGGATTGGGTGATCTTAGAAATCATTTTGGTTGTGTGATCATGATGTTAATACCATCTGAGGGTAGTATTTTTGCAAGTATAAATACAAGCCGTTGATAGAGGGGTTGTGGTCTTGTAGAAGCCCCCAAAAGGGTATAATTATGCTTAGGTTTGCTCTGACTCTGAAGGTAGCAATGGAGATTTTGAATGAGACATCTTTCCCTTGGGAATGCTGATTTGTGATTGCTGGTGTCAAAGATAAGTCAATTCATTTGAGCAAATTAATCTCTTTTCACTCGAAGGGAATCAAACCAGGCTGCTGACTTCCTTTCTAAAATGTGAAATGGTGTTTTAAGAGATTGTGATGAATTAGATGAACGAGTTATATGGTGAATCTCCTATTTGAATTTGGCAATGCCATTTGTCTACACCTGTTAACAGCTCAAAACTTCGAGACAGAATTTCCATATCTCTAAAGGCATATGCCAATTTAAAATAACTGTAACAGAGTGATCGGCATGATGAGCTATTCAATAAATTGCATATGTGCAAAATATATCAATCTAAGAACATTAATAGGAAAAGGATTTTAAATTCATCAAGCACTTCCAGTAACCGAAAGCTTAGCTATGTGGACACCACATCATGGACAATAGAGAGGATAAGGAAAAGAGTTCTTACAGGTTTTCGCTCCTATCTATAGATTTTACATACATTGTTTCATGGCGCTAAAAAAGTAATTTATGATGGTAATGTCATTCCACTAGTAAGTAGTTCTTAAAATTGCACTTGAAATATTAAATTACTCTTCATTTTCGTTTAACTGACTTATTAGTTATAACCATGTGAATACTTGGTCCAACACACAAAGTGCTACTCCAAAGACATATATGAGATTCTAATTAAGTGGCATTTTAGACCCAAATATCAATTTCCATGGCATGTGTATTTTGAAAATATGTTATAGCGATTAAGTTGCTTTAGCACTAGTCCTTTTTTACTTGTAAAGTGAAATTAATCTTAAACACGACATACTTATGATATCTGCCAAAAACAAACAGATCTATAATCGACAAGAGTAAGAAAATGAAATATCAGGTTCAATGGAAATAAATAAGAATTTATGATAATGTACCTGTTGCTAACCGTGAACATTTCCTCATTTTGGTTCATGATAATATGATCCAGAGGGCAGTACACCTCTCCAGTCTCTTGATCATGAATCACAGCATGACGATGGCTAAACGTCCCTCTTTCCACATCTTGCCCACTCAGTCTGACATGGTTACCTTCCACAATAAGAGTTGCGAAAGCAAGAGCTTCAGCAAGAGCCCAGTCAATGCCTTTTCCAGTTTCAATCATCTCAGCCCGTTGCTGAAATATTCTCTTGATTGCTTTGTGAGGCTTGAAGTTCTCAGGAAGGGTGCTAATGGCTTGTCCAACACGTTTGAGTATCTCCGGCTTGACCCTGTAAACTAAATAAGTAATCTGAAGGGAAAAACATCATTGCCAAAGAAACACTGTTTGAGAAGAGAGAGGAACTAATCGTACCCAGTATTCCGTATACGTGAAATCTGTTCTGGTGATTTGAAACCAGCCCAATAAGCAGAGAGCCAATCCCTCCTTTTCGGGACATAATCTTTGCTGTTAATGAATTCTTCTTCCATAATAGCAGTAACTTTATTACGCATCCTTTCAATATCTTCATTAGAAATAGCTCCTGATTCCAAAAGTCGTTTTTCATATATTGAAAGCGCACTTGGATGATGTTGAATGACCTAGTTTTACAGGTATTAGTGAGCATGATCTAAAATGAACTCCAAATGATGAAATTTTTATTAAAAAAAAAAGAGATAAAGGTAGTATCATTCAGCGAAACTCCGGGGTCGATAAACTTTTCACCAAATATTGAAATCATCTGTTGCGTGTTAAGTAGCATTTAAAATGTGACTACTCGTGTGAAAGCAACCAAGAAACAGGGAGCAAAGCAGAATGTACCAAAAACATCTCTTAGTCATATTAATGCATCAGAAATAAACTAAGAAATTTACCTTGTACATCTTGGGCTGAGTGAACGACGGCTCATCAATTTCATTATGGCCATACCGACGATAGCAGACGATGTCAACCACCACATCGGAATGGAATGTCTGGCGCCATTCAGCTGCAAGTTCACAGACATGGACGACTGCCTCGACATCATCCCCATTCACATGGAATATCGGGGCGTCTAATGCTTTAGCAACATCTGTACAACACTGTGAAGATCGCCCGCATTTTGGATCTGTTGTGAATGCAACTTGGTTGTTCACAACAATGTGAATTGTTCCACCAGTTGTGTAGTTGGGAAGGGCACTTAGATGCAATGTCTCATAAACAACGCCTTGCCCTGCAAAGCTTCCATCGCCCTGGAGCAAAATTCCCAAGTTCTTGGTCCTCCTGGTGTCACTAGAGTAGTACTGCTTGGCCCTCGTCTTCCCAACCACCACTGGATCCACTGCTTCAAGATGACTAGGATTTGCAACCAGCGATAGATGGATATGTTTCCCACCTCTGGTGGGCCTATCATACGAAGTACCCAGATGATATTTCACGTCTCCCGTTCCTGTATACAACCCTTCTCCTTCTTCCACAGGTTTAGTGCCGCCGCTGAATTCACTGAAGATCAGCCGCAGAGGCTTCCTTACGACATTTCCAAGAACATTTAGTCTTCCTCTGTGAGGCATCCCAATCACAATGCTCTCTACCCCCAGGTCGGCAGCTCTGTCAATCATCTCCTTCATGCCCGGAATCAGAGTCTCTCCACCTTCAAGCCCAAATCTTTTCGCGGTCTTCCACTTAGTGGCCAAGAAATTCTCAAACAGGGTGCTCCATGTAAGCCTGTCAAGAATGACCTCACGCCGCTCCCGGCTGTACTCCCTCGGCTTCACGGTCTCGATCCTCTCCCTCAACCAGTTACATTTCTCGCGGTCGGGAATGTGCATGTACTCGTACCCGATGGTTCCGCAGTAGGCCTGCTCGAGCTGTTCCAAGATGGAACGGAGGGTCTGAACGGGGCGGTTTTCAGACAAGAAACCCGACATCCTCCACACTCCGAGGAAGAATTCTCTATCGAAATCAGCCTCGGTGAAGCCGTAGAAAGCAGGGTCCAAGTCATCGGCAATCTTCCGCTCCTCCAGGTTTAGGGGATCGAGCTTGGCCTTCATGTGGCCGTTAACCTGGTAAGCCCAGACAAGGAGGAGCAGCCGCATGCTCTCCTGGATGGTCTGGCCGGAGATCCCCGGCGAGGTGGCGGCCTGCCCGACCAAGTAGACGCTGCTGGTGCCGTCAAGAAAACTGTCCGAGAGCCGTGAAAGTGGCACGGGGCGGGGAGTTGGGGGCGAGGCCAGGCGCCGCAGGTGCGTCGAGTGGAAGCACCGCACTGGCTGGTGCACCGGCGGGCTCACAGCGGTGCGTCCCGTCACGCGGTGTGGAGATCTACCTAGGTTTCGCCGGAGGGCGAGTCGGGCCATGCCCGACGCGGGGCGGAACCACACCATCGGGATCGCGGTCGAGAAAAGTTGTCACAATTCTTAAAGAAAAGAACAAAAATAAACTCAAAATTCAAGCCATCACAGCAATTTCCATCTCCAGCAATACCAAATCAAATCTGATTGTTCAAATACTTTGGAAAGAGACTAAAAATGCTGGAAAATTGCAACAATATGAAGATAGAGCGATTAGATCGCACATTCGCACCTGAATGAGAGAATATGTGAAGGACGCGTAGGTGAATCCCGAAACGATCAGTCTCTTCGCTTCCGCCCTCCTTTTCTCGATCGATCGATCTCATCGATCCATTCCATTCGACCTCCCCTGTTTTGTTGGAGGAGCGTAGAACAGTCACGAAGGTAGTCTCAAGGAGGCTCCAATGAGAGCGATGGACGGATAAGATGGGCCCGGCGTGTGGTCTTGCGGCGCTTTTAGCCGTTGAATGCATGCAATGCCGCTTGTACTTGCCCCCAAGACTGGCTGCATGCACAATAGTCAATAGAGTGGTAAGTTTGGATGAGGACTTGTAATAATGTAATGAATATATGCGCGACGCATTTATTGATAAACTCATCTTAATATTAATATCAACTCATGGAGACCATACTTAATAACGCACATCTCGAAAACGATTTAATATTTATATTTAATTCGTAACTGAAAATAATATCGCTAACTAACTTAACTAACGGGAGGAAAGAAACGAAACTTGTTTTATTTTTGTCTCCTCGTTCCATTCATCGGATGCCGTATGTCACGCCTTGATCGGATCAGTTCTGAATCGGTGCTTATCCGTTGTCTCAGGGTTGTCCGACGGAACACCAAAGCGCAAACTCCCCAGGGTTTCTGACCCAAAATTAAAAACCCGAACTCCCAGAATAATATTTATCCCCAAATTACAGTTCGCTTCGAGAAACCCTAACCCTAATTAGGAAAATCTGGAAAGAACCAAACCCTAAATTAAAAGTCAAACCTGATCTTGACCGCCAAATTTATCTTCGCTGATGTCACGATGACATCAGCCGTTCATTCTCGCCGTCGCGCAGAAATCCAGAATTGCCGACGTCAGCCGTTCTAAATTGATTTTTGCCGCTGGCTTCCGCCTTCTGATTCGGAAGCTGTCTTCGTTCTCGCGTCGTCTTCAACCTCGCGTTCGTCGTGTTCGAGCGCCGCCACGCTCTTTCACCGTTCGTCGCCGAAGAGGGATGTGCCGTCAGGAGAAGAGACTGCCGTCTCCTGCCCGTAGCCTCGCCGGCACGACCAGCGTCGCTGCCACCGGATACTTGTCGCCGCCGCAGAAGTAACCCAGAAACACTGCCTGGAGGAATCCCTCACCGGAAACACCATAAAACCCGCCGGAGAAGACAGTAAACACATAGTGAAATTTCCTCCTTTATTGTGCACAACTCTAGAGTACAAAAACCCTCCCTTATGCTCACATCTCTCCTCACGGCGGTAGTGACTTGCCGCCACTTACAAGCTCTCTCTACTTGCCGAGCCCTTCTCTGGATCAGACCTCTCGCTCCACAGCTCTTTCCTCTCTCAGGAGCTCTTCTCTCGAATCCACTCTCGATGCCTTCCATTGTCCTCCGCCGTCGGCTTTTATAGAGGAGAAGGACGCCGCCGCCTCTACGCCTGTTGCTCCCAGAATAGGGCATCCGCCGCCCCTTGCTCGCCCGAAAGCTTCGCCCAGCCGCGTCTGTGGTCCTTGCCGCCGTTGTCCGTGTCTCACGGAGGAGACGGCTTCCTTGCCGCGTTCGTCCGCTGAACTCGCTGCGTCCGAAGCTTCGTCGACCGAGCTGCACTGTGATGACGTGGACGAAAGCTTCGTCCCGTCTTTCGATTTGTGGTCAACTCTCCTTGTTGACCGGGCTTTACTATGTGGGCTTGGATCTGGTCTTGGCCTAGTGGGCTCCGATTTGGACCAAACAAAACCGGGCCTAACACCGTACAATCGCAAACGATGGGCCCCCATCTGAAGATTTACAACATTATTGGAGGCATTTTGTTGCATGTGTTTGAGAAGAGTAATTCACTAATTTTCCAATGAAGGTAAATTTACGTAGCAAATTTTCTGCAGTGTATACAAAAAATTAAGAAGGATATAAAATATTTAAAGAAAAATATTTTTTTAAGAAAATTATATTCACGTAATCTATATACTCTAAGACTATATTTCCATTAAAGAAATTGATAGCGGAAAGAAGCTCGATTCCTTCTAAGGAAATATAGCTTATTTAATGGTATCAATATTATCATAAATAGACTTATGCATGATGACAAATTACCACAACTATACCATATTTTTTCTATCATAATATTATTTATTAATTTCTCATCGTATATAAGTTTATCTACTATAATATTAATACTATTAGATAGCTTAGAGTATATAAATTATGTAGATATTTTTTTAAATATTTTATATTTTTCTTAAATTTTATAGGCAGGGTAGCCTGCATAAATTCTTTTTTAAAATTTACGGCTATAAAGTTATTAAATCACGTCAATTTTGTGAGGAAAAAAAACATATCTTCGGATTCGGGGAAACCCAAAAAGGAAAGAGAGGTTTGGCAACACCGACATCTCGACAAATAAGCTTGTCCACCTATGGGCAAATTGGTACCAAAAAAGGCTATTCATTATCAAATGGGAACGTATATAAATAAAATATTTTTAAAAAATAATAATAATATGTTGATGAAGTGTTACCCAAGTAATATATAGAATCGATTAATTTTAAGTGACAATGGGCCATATAGTAGATATATTGTCGTTGATAAAACTTCTAAGCGGGTACCCTACTAGCGGGGTACCCGATCTAATCCTTAAAAAGCTAAAACTAATCTTCGGATTTGTGCACGCACGAATCCTAAATTATTCCTAAAGCTAAAAGTAGGTACGTATCCGCTTAAGAGTTTTTTTTTTCCTAGAAGAATAGATCATAAAATATCAAAACCGAGGATTAGACGTCCAAATCCAAGAAGGTAACACAATTCACCTCTTCTTTTTATAGAATTTCCTATTT
This sequence comes from Costus lasius, assembly GCA_027563935.2. NCBI lineage: Eukaryota > Viridiplantae > Streptophyta > Magnoliopsida > Zingiberales > Costaceae > Costus > Costus lasius. The sequence goes on from CM050449.1 coordinate 3,543,016, forward strand.
AAGATTGAACTTATACTTTTTGTTTTTAATTTCATGTACCCTTTTGTCCCTTTATGCTGCACAAGGCTAATTCTATAAAATGAATGTCACCTATTTCATTGGATCTTGAATATATAGATGGGGATTTAGTACCAAACTCGTGCATGGAAGGATCCTTCGTAAACAAGGAATTTTGATCATGTTTAGAAATAATTAAAAAACAAATTTTGATCATGTTTAAAAATAATTAAAAAATAACCCTAGTGTTACGGACATACTTTTCTTTTCTTAATGTCCACGAGTATCCTCCAAACCCTTTTCTTAATGCCTGATGTCCGCGAGTATCCTCCAAACCCTGACACTAGGCTCACCTATCTATATTTTAACTTCCTTTGAGCAAAACTAAAACTAAATCTTTATTTATAAAGATTACATATTAAAGAAAAATTAATTTTTGATATTAAATTTTTTTTCTCGCTTTTCTTTCCTCTCAAGGAAAGAATAAAAAGAAAAATAGAATATAATTTTTCTTTCTCTACAAATTTAATTCCCTATAGTTTTTCTTTTCGTATAGTTTTCTTTTCATCCAAGAAAACAAAGCTGAAAGAGATTAATGCCTTGAGTCCATGCATATTTATTCATAATTTACAATGCTTCCTCCACTACTATATTCCCATTAAATTTGGTGCCCAAGGATTACTTTTTTTAAAAAAAAAGTGAGGGGTAACTTTGATACTAAAACTGAAATGAAAAAGGAGACCTGTAAGCACACACCCACATCAGTAAATTTGAATATTTATTCTCAAAATTCAATAGCAAACTAAAGTAGAAAAAAGAGCCGATTTAAGCTTCAGCAGAATGACACAGAGGCGACTTAAACTACACATTGCCAATAACGATATAATTATCATCAAGCTTCATTGAATACGGAAAAAGAGTTCACAATTCCTGAATTCAATAAATAAGATACACAGCACCGAATATATTTCACCAAAAGATTAATTAAAACATCAAAATCAGAAACCATAAGGTCTAGTGTAAAATTTGGAAGCAAGTCTTTTCGCTAGTCTGCAATGGTAATCATGATTGCAGTACATGAAAGAAATCAGAAGCATTAAGAATACACTAAGTTGAACTCAAAACCCGGAACTCTACTTGCCATGTGCTGGATTAACAAAATTAAACATCATCTAGTAAAAGAACCCTAGTACTTTTCCACCAACATTCTTTCTTCTTGCTTCTTCGTGATCCATAATTCCAGCAGATGTTGTCAGTACAATGTAGCCAAACTGCACATATGATTGCCAAAAAAATGGTGACACTATAGCAATCCTCAGCAATAGTACAAACAGGTAAGGGGTCAACTATAAAGTATAGTATAACAAATCATAGAAAATACCCGCTATAGTTCTAAATATAATTATGAATGTCGAGAACCAATCGATGAGATATTTTAGACTTGCATAAGTTTACCTGACGAGACGGAAGCAGCCTAGCAGTCCAAGGCTCAATTTCCTTGACACCCACATCAAAACGAGGGCTAATCACACCGCATTTGTTCAATCTACCATTCAGCTCAACAACAATTTTACCAGCACGGTGGTCATCTACGTACTCAAACTCACCAATATAACCTAAAGAGGTGCACGAGCAGAAAAAATCATCAAAAATGAAATGCTGCAGCTCCAGCACAATTGTAATTAGCAAGCACTAACCATGCTTCTGCATGACGAGGAGAAATTTGATTATAACTTTTGAGGATGGTCTAATCATGACCTGCCTCTTTCCACGCTTCTCAGCATTATACATGCTCTTGAGGGCATCATTCAAAACACTAACTCTCACCATTCTTATCAAGCCTGCAACAGGTGAATCAGTTTATTACTCAAGTGAGAGAAAAAAAATTGAAATTGACATCTAAATAAGCAGCAAAATGGTGTTCTACAGCCATGACGAAGCTATAGCTGCAAAACCTTGATTAGATACACAAACCCCCAAGCACACACAAGAATTAGATTAAGAGCTGTGTAGTAGAGTTTAACAGCAAATCGAGAAAATTTTAAAACATCCAATAATTTGGGCTGTCCAAATTTTGGGCTATCCTGAAAAAAATAAATGAACCAAACCAAAACTTTTGATTCTAATCCGTTTCAATCTTAAATAGGTTAGGTTGGTTCAGTTTAAAATTTTACAAAAAAAATCAGATCAGTTTTCATTTAACACCAAAATTTTGGATTGAACCAATTATTTACTAATTTTGTATAAATATTTACGTTAGCAAATTCTTTTATTTTAAAAAATAATTATATAAAAAATAAAAAATATTTAATTCAGTTTAACCCAAACCGAAGTACCAAACCCAAAATTTGAGTTCAAATTATAGAGAAATCAGTTGAGTTCAGCTTGAGAAATGTTTAAAAAATTCAATCAGGTTGAACTGGTTAGCGTCAGTTCAGTTTAGGTTGAACCAAATGGTCAATTCAGTTTGGGCAAACCACTTCGCACAAAAACTAGGGAAAAACCAGCTGATTCGTATATAGGTGTTTGAGTCAGCTTATACAAGCAGATAAAAACAGAACTCCTAAAACCTTATTTGTCCCAGAACTAGATTAGCCATTAGAAGATTTACACAGTTGGCATTTAAAACTAGTGAAGAAAAATAAAATTTGGGGGTCAAATCTCCCTTGAATTTTTGTAGCTGCTCTTACCTGTCTTATCCAGGTTAAATGAATTCTATAGATACTATTTCCATGGAATGAATATACAAAATCAATATATTATACGTAAGAGTTGCATCTGTACACTTTCTTGGATTTCATAAATACAGTATTAAATAATAAACAAGTCCTTTAAATATCAGTAACCATTCGATGTTGTTATACAATTATGATAATGAATCTACAGCTTATAACTAACAGTATGCATCAAAGCCACGTTAAATGGATAAAATCATCGGGCAATGCTTTTCATCTCTAACAATAAACATGGTGAATAGCATTCACACACAGACAGAACATCTATGAGGACGGCGGCGAACGTGCAGAAAGAAATGTACAGTTGAAAAAAGTAATCACAATCTCCTAACCAAAGAAACCCCTAAAACATGAATTGCAAAAAATGGGAGTCGGATATCAAGTCAAAAACGATCTATTTCGTAGAAGATCACTCTTATTCAGAGAACTAAATCTGATGAATGAGGCCAGAAATTGTACCAAAAGGGTTGAATTGAAGGTCGCAAAAAGAACAGAGCCGGCCGGCGAGCAGCGCTCAGATAGTTGTTATGCCCTAAAAAACCTTGGGGCAGCGCTGTTGCCAATTTATAGACTGTCCAAACCCGATCGATGATGATCGAACGGTTCAAATGCCTTAAAGTTGCCATGCCCTAAAACTTACATGGGCCGATCCGGCCCATTTAACTCTGCTTCCATAGGCACGAGTCTATCACGCCCTAAATTAAAATAATTCAATAATCAGTTAAAATTAAATGTATCATCATATTTTCAATAGCCACACAGGACCAAATCGAATTAGATCCCTCGCATGGGATCGATTTAGCTCTTGTTGGGTTCAGGTTCAGCGTGACCGGCAAGGACACGTCATCACATGCATCCCTCAGCTCCCTCCAATCCAGGATCGCCAAGCAAGAGAGAGGGAAAAGAAGCCACGTCAGAATCCAACTTGAATGGAAAGGGGAAAGGAGTATACCTGATGCGAATTGGATCCAAAACTGGATCCGACCCGATCCGCTAGTTAATTCGTTCGCCCGTAAGATTTCGTTTGTGTCACGCCCGTAAGCAAAGCTCGCTGCTTCGCTCGAGGTCGGAAGCTCGCATCACCGAAGGAATGGCAAATACGGGCACGGCTTCTTCCCCGACGGAGGTTGCCGCTCTTGTCCTTCGTCCGCCGAACTAGCAACACCTCTGCTCGAGCTCTGACGCTCGCCCTCGATCGAATATCTGGGGCACGCCGAAACTGCCAGAGTAGAAAGGGGCGACGGGAAGAAGGGGAAGAAGAATTCGCTTGAAGAGGAGATTAGCGACGACGAGACTCCGAACCTCGCCACCCACCCACTGGAGCAGCCGAGAGGGGGTTCACAAGCCCTCACCGGCCGGTCGACGCCGAATTTGGAGGAAGGAGATGCAAGGAAGGTCGGGGACGACGACTATGGCGAGTTCATATCGCCTTGATTGAGCTGTCTACTCACCCACGTCCTCCAGCCAAGTTCTAAGTCCTCCGACCAGTCCTCACAGCAATTCCTCTCCGGTTTCTTCCTCCTCCCTTTCTCAAGCTCGACGCCTTGCCTTTTATAGGCATCCCTCGCGTCGCTTCGTCTCCAGCCGAGTCTTCTCGTTCAGGCGCACGCATCAGCAGCTTTACGCTATTGTCAGGCGGATCCTGCGTCGCCTTGCCCGAGCTAGATTTCCGGCAGATCTAGCGTCTGTTCCTCTCCTCGCAAGGATTTGCCTCAGAAGACCTCTCGATGGCTTGCCGAACGCCACACGGCATTTTCCCTCAAACTGCACGCATCTGCCCTTTGTATCAGTCGGCGAAGCCTCGCCTCCTCTGTCTTTGCGTGCAGCCGAAGCTTGAGTCTGCCGACTAAGCTTCACGCGGCCGCTCCGCTCGGCTGTTTCCACTGCGTCGATTCCACGTGGCTTCGCGTGGGGTGTCGTCGAATGCTTTTGGGCGCCGGAGCTGATGAGACGTCGCCTCTCGTCATCTGTTGGGACGAGATCTTGTCCCCGTCCGATTCTGCTGCTGCCTGCACGCGGAGATCTGCCTTGGCTACCGAGGCGTCACCACCTTCATCAGAGGCGTCGTCAGGCTTGCGCCGCCGCCTCGCATGTCCGAAGTTGCCACTTGGCAGTCGGACGCTTCCCTTCTGACTCACTAGATTTGCTTCGAGATTTTTGGCCGCCGGTCGTGTTCCATCCGAGAGCACCGCTCGAGGCGGTATTTGCTCTTTGCCCGATTTCCCTAATTGATTATTTCGTTTCAATGAGCTTGGGCCGATTTTGACTTGCGGTCAACGGCCCAAATGGGTTGGGCTGGATAAAATGGGCTGGGCCTAACATTCTCCCCCTCCTAAGTCGTTCGTCGTCCTCGACGAACCTTATAGATGTGACTCAAACTCACAATTCCACTCATATTGTAGGAGAGGGTTCGAACTCGATTGCTTCGAATCCTAGTGAGAATCATCCTTTTATATCGAATTAACATTCATATCGATACTGTGCCCGTATTTCTGAATCTAACTTTTTGACGTGGTCATTCATCTTTTAATTGATTCCCATTCGTCCAACTTGGTTGCGCCTAAGTCTCGTCTCCTCTGAAACTATCCCATACCACCCCATTAGAGAGTAACTTATCTTGCTCCAATTTATGATTTGTCCCCTAAGTCTTCCTTTCATAAAGGCGTCCCCTTATGATTAGAAACTCAGCTTGGACCGATTTACAAGGATTTTTCCTTATTGTTCTCCCAAGCTTTCCTCACACAAAGGCGTCCCCTTACGTGAAGTTGGCTCAGTTGAACCAAGAAAAGTGATCTCTTTTGTTTTTAGTTGGACATCGTCCTCTCTTCTTGCCCTAAATAGCAGTTTTAGAGTCTGCTAACTCGTCCTCTTTGACCTATCTTTAAATAATCCATGAATAACAGTTTTAGAGTCTGCTAACTCTCCACGTTTTTATCCTCAAAATAGCAGTTTTAAGGTCTACTAACCTTCCACAATTTATCCACAAATAGCAGTTTTAGAGTATGCTAACTCTCTATTTGAATAGCAGTTTTGAAGTCTGCTAACTTTTTTCCTCATTTAGCAGTTTTGAAGTCTGCTAACTTTCCCCTCATTTATGCAAGAATTTTATATCAAGCCAAGATATAATTAAAAAAGAAATTGCATGCATAGATAATTAAAGTTTGGTGATGCCTCAGCGCATCCACCACAAAATGTTATACCCACAGCAGGGTTTACAGTACATCATCAAAATACTATTTTCAAAACATCGGATCACGTATGTTAGAACAATTTCATAAGTCATAATCAAATCAGCTTTGGAATATCGTCCCCTGGCTCTTCGGTTCCCTTCTTGCCCTTGCCCTCCTCGGCAACGATGGCAGAAATCAGGCTACGTTTGGGGCACTCCGTCATAAAGTGGGGCCCTCCACAGATATAGCAAGCCGGGGGAGCCAATTGCTTTGCCGGTTGCTTTGACGATTGTCCAATGGCCTTGGGAGCCCTGATTTCTTTTGGCCCTTTAAAGTTTAGCTTCTTTGCCGCCAAGGGGAGCTTTCCCTTTGGATGGGGAGTTCCTCGATTGTGATTTGGAGCCGCCGGAACTACGTTGTCCGATGCCCATAAGTCCACTAGCCCATCTGCGGCTAGGGTCGCTTCTTTTAAGGTCGTCACTTTTTGACGGCGCAACTCAGTCTGCGCCCAATGTTGTAAACCTGCCAGAAAGTGGTACACCTTGTCCTGTTCTACCATGTCATCAATTTCGAGCATGAGGGCCGTGTACTTTTTTACATACTCCCGTATGCTGCCCGTATGCTTCAATTTGAACAGGATCTGTCGTGCCGCCCACGAAGTATTCTCTGGCATGAATTGCTTTTTCAGTTCCGCCTATAACTGTTCCCACGAAAGCTGCCGAGTTTGCTCTTCCCCCAGAAGATTTGGTGCTGCTTGCGTACGCCACCATAGTTTTGCGTCGTCGGTCAAGTATGTCGCCCCGACTGGAGCTTGTTCCTCCACGGGGATCTGGGCTGATTGGAAATACATTTCCATGTCCCAGAGGAAATTTTCTACCTCTTTAGCGCTTCAGACCCCCGAAAAAGGTCCGGGCTCCGGGACCTTCCGGCGCGACGCAACCCCGTGGTTGCTTCGGTTGCCCGGCGCTGAGAAGCCACTTCTTGCTTCAATTCAGCCAGCTCCATTTTACAAACTTCCATATCCCCCAGGATATTGTCCACGTGAGTTTGTAACTCAGTGGTGGAAGTTAGGAGGCTTTTCAACATGTCCACTAAAGTCTCTTTGGGGAGAGCAGTTAGATCACCTACAGCTACCTCAAGCTGCCTGATTCTATCTATATTTGAAAGCACCATTTTGCCTCTTTCCCTTTTAGCAATTTAGCATCTTAGCGGCTTTTGCAGTTGGACCCGCTCTGATACCAGTTTGTCACGCCCTAAATTAATATAATCTAATAATCAGCTAAAATTAAATGTATCATCATATTTTCAATAGCCACGCAGGGCCAAATCGAATTAGATCCCTCGCATGGGATCGATTTAGCTCTTGTTGGGTTCAGGTTCAGCGTGACCGGCAGGGACACGTCATCACATGCATCCCTCAGCCTCCTCCAGTCTAGGATCACCAAGCAAGAGAGAGGGAAAAGAAGCCACGTCAGAATCCAACTTGAATGGAAAGGGGAAAGGAGTATACCTGATGCGAATTGGATCCAAAACTGGATCCGACCCGATCTGCTAGTTAATTCGTCCGCCCGTAAGATTTCGTCCGTGTCACGCCCGTAAGCAAAGCTCGCTGCTTCGCTCGAGGTCGGAAGCTCGCATCACCGAAGGAATAGCAAATATGGGCGCGTCTTCTTCCCCGACGGAGGTTGCCGCTCTTGTCCTTCGTCCGCCGAACAAGCAACACCTCTGCTCGAGCTCCGACGCTCGCCCCCGATCGAATATCTGGGGCACGCCGAAATCGCCAGAGGAGAAAGGGGCGACGGGAAGAGGGGGAAGAAGAATTCGCTTGAAGAGTAGATTAGCGACGACGAGACTCCAAACCTCGCCACCCACCCACCGAAGCAGCCGAGAGGGGGTTCACAAGCCCTCACCGGCCGGTCGACGCCGAATCTAGAGGAAGGAGATGCAAGGAAGGTCGGGGACGACGACTATGGCGAGTTCATATCGCCTTGATTGAGCTGTCTACTCACCCACTTCCTCCAGCCGAGTTCTAAGTCCTCCGACCAGTCCTCACAGCAATTCCTCTCCGATTTCTTCCTCCTCCCCTTCTCAAGCTCGACGCCTTGCCTTTTATAGGCATCCCTCGCGTCGCTTCGTCTCCAGCCGAGTCTTCTCGTTCAAGCGCACGCATCAGCAGCTTTACGCGATTGTCAGGCGGATCCTGCGTCGCCCTGCCCGAGCTAGATTTCCTGCAGATCTAGCGTCTGTTCCTCTCCTCGCGAGGATTTGCCTCGGAAGACCTCTCGATGGCTTGCCGAACGCCACACGACATTTTCCCTCAAACTGTACGCATCTGCCCTTTGTATCAGTTGGCGACGCCTCGCCTCCTCTGTCTTTGCGTGCAGCCGAAGCTTGAGTCTGCCGAGTAAGCTTCACGCGGCCGCTCCGCTCGGCTGTTTCCACTGCATCGATTCCACGTGGCTTCGCGTGGGGTGTCGTCGAATGCTTTTGGGCGCCGGTGCTGATGAGACGTCGCCTCTCGTCATCTGTTGGGACGAGATCTTGTCCCCGTCCGATCTCTGCTGCTGCCTGCACGCGGAGATCTGCCTTGGCTACCGAGGCGTCACCACCTTCATCAGAGGCATCGTCAGGCTTGCGCCGCCCCCTCGCTTGTCCGGAGTTGCCACTTGGCAGTCGGACGCTTCCCTTCTGACTCACTAGATTTGCTTCGAGATTTTTGGCTGCCGGTCGTGTTCCATCCGAGAGCACCGCTCAAGGCGGTATTTGCTCTTTGCCCGATTTCCCTAATTGATTATTTCGTTTCAATGGGCTTGGGCCGATTTTGACTTGCGGTCAACGGCCCAAATGGGTTGGGCTGGATAAAAGGGGCTGGCCTAACACACGCGTTAAACCCTAACCCCTCGCTGAAATTCATTCTTACCCTTTGAACTCCCTTTGTCAGGCCTGGGTCAGGCCGGTTCGGCCCAACCCAAGCCCATGCCCACGAACGAAGCCCAGGGAGAGCGAAATCCCTTGGTCAACATTAGATGTTGACCAAGGCTTGGCGAATTGCGTGGACGCGGCGGCCTTGCGAGCGTGGGACGCGAGCTCTTCGCCGCGGCATGCGGACGCGGACGACGGCGCCCTCACGCAGGACTCGGACGCAACAGAGACGCTGATGGCGACGTCTCCGGTGGACGCGGACGCGACGAAGTTTGGAGGCGGCTTCGTCGTCGCCTCCGCGAGATTCGGACGTTGAGGATTTGGACGCGAGAGCTCGAGATCTTCGGAGGCTTCAGTGGACGACGACGAAGGATTCGGAGCTTCGAACGAGCTCGACGACGGCGGTCGCGAGCGAAGCGGAAGAAGCGAAGGATGCGGACGATGCAAACGGAGAGGGATTCAGACTTCGTCTCCATCAGCCACGGAAGCGGGCGCGGTCCACGCGAGCGAAAGATGCGGAGGAAGACTCGGACGCGATTGCTCCTCCAGATGGCTCGGACACGGGAGACGCGGAGCTTGAAGAGGCGATGCAGGGACGAGAAGAAGAGTGGCGCCTTGCTGCTTTAAAAGGAGGCAGAGGGCGACATCACAAAGGGGGGGAGAGTGCGCAACGAAGGGCGACTCCACCCGGTGCGCGGGTACGCCACCACCGGCGACGGCGAGGCGCGCCGTCGCCCCGTCCAAACCCACAGACGGAACAAGGATAGTCTGTGAGCTTGAGGGAGCCGGCGACGACGAGCGTCGAGGCGAGAGAGAGGTGAACAAGTGAATGTAACCGGCAGTGCCGGCGAGGGAGGGAGAGGGGCACCGGCGACGGTGGTCGTCGGCGTTGAGAGAGACAGCTTGTAAGGATTCTTCAAGGAATAACGAAGCTTTGATTCCATCTCCCCCTCCCCTGTTCTTCGGTATCGGCAACGAGCTCCGACGGCAGCGGCTGTCGGACGGCGAGCAGACGGCGCGTCGGGGAAGAAGACGAGCGTTTCGAACGCTCGGGCGTTCGAAACGAGGCACAAATGACGTGGCAAAGGAGTCAACGGCGGAATTCGGAAATCGAATTCGCCGCTGACGCAAGCAAGGACGTCAGCAAGAAGGAGTCAAAATTGGCGGCGGAAATCGAATTCGAAATTCGATTTCGCGTTCGACGTCAGCGTGACGTCACCTGAAGAACGATTCCGCGGCGACGGAATTAATCGGCGGCTGACGTCAGCGTGACGTCAGCGAGAGCGATTCGATCGGCGAGTTTGCACAGTAACTTCAAATTGATTTGGTGATTTTGACCAAAGTCAAAATCAGCGGAAGAGGTATTAAATTTGGGGTTTTTCGATTCTTTCTCGATTTCTCAAATTAGGGTTAGGGTTTCTTTGAGAGACTTGTAATTTGGGAAGAAAAATTGAGCGGGAACTAGGGTTTCGAATTTGGGGACGAAATTCGGTCCGGAAACCCTAGCGCGATCACGTTCCGGTGTTCCGCCGGACGGCCTTGAGACAACGGATAAGCGCTGTTTTTAGACCGTTCCGACCGGGGCGTGACAACAGGTATCAGAGCTTAAAGTGATCCAGCAGCATGGTGGATCAAAGAGATCCGAGATGGAGCAGACACAGGTGCTCAGCAGGAGCAATTCCAGCGCGCTACGACGTAGACTGGGGCACGAGGGGTTGGACAATACGTTATGGTGTGAACCCAGTCGTGTCAAGTCAGGCGGAGTGCTGAAGATTCAGTGCGCTAGTACGTGAGCTCAGTTCTTGCAGGTTGAGCGGAGCATCTATGTGGATGATGCGTTACGGACGTGACCCTGATAAGTACTGAGTTGGGCGAAGCACTATGACACGTGATGAAGAGAGGCATGCGAGACCTCTTCTTGGAGCGGCGAGCTCCGATGATAACGACAGGAGAACGACAGACGAACATCGAGGACGATGTTTAAATCAGGTGGGGGAATATTGTCAGGCCTGGGTCAGGCCGGTTCGGCCCAACCCAAGCCCATGCCCACGAACGAAGCCCAGGGAGAGCGAAATCCCTTGGTCAACATTAGATGTTGACCAAGGCTTGGCGAATTGCGTGGACGCGGCGGCCTTGCGAGCGTGGGACGCGAGCTCTTCGCCGCGGCATGCGGACGCGGACGACGGCGCCCTCACGCAGGACTCGGACGCAACAGAGACGCTGATGGCGACGTCTCCGGTGGACGCGGACGCGACGAAGTTTGGAGGCGGCTTCGTCGTCGCCTCCGCGAGATTCGGACGTTGAGGATTTGGACGCGAGAGCTCGAGATCTTCGGAGGCTTCAGTGGACGACGACGAAGGATTCGGAGCTTCGAACGAGCTCGACGACGGCGGTCGCGAGCGAAGCGGAAGAAGCGAAGGATGCGGACGATGCAAACGGAGAGGGATTCAGACTTCGTCTCCATCAGCCACGGAAGCGGGCGCGGTCCACGCGAGCGAAAGATGCGGAGGAAGACTCGGACGCGATTGCTCCTCCAGATGGCTCGGACACGGGAGACGCGGAGCTTGAAGAGGCGATGCAGGGACGAGAAGAAGAGTGGCGCCTTGCTGCTTTAAAAGGAGGCAGAGGGCGACATCACAAAGGGGGGGAGAGTGCGCAACGAAGGGCGACTCCACCCGGTGCGCGGGTACGCCACCACCGGCGACGGCGAGGCGCGCCGTCGCCCCGTCCAAACCCACAGACGGAACAAGGATAGTCTGTGAGCTTGAGGGAGCCGGCGACGACGAGCGTCGAGGCGAGAGAGAGGTGAACAAGTGAATGTAACCGGCAGTGCCGGCGAGGGAGGGAGAGGGGCACCGGCGACGGTGGTCGTCGGCGTTGAGAGAGACAGCTTGTAAGGATTCTTCAAGGAATAACGAAGCTTTGATTCCATCTCCCCCTCCCCTGTTCTTCGGTATCGGCAACGAGCTCCGACGGCAGCGGCTGTCGGACGGCGAGCAGACGGCGCGTCGGGGAAGAAGACGAGCGTTTCGAACGCTCGGGCGTTCGAAACGAGGCACAAATGACGTGGCAAAGGAGTCAACGGCGGAATTCGGAAATCGAATTCGCCGCTGACGCAAGCAAGGACGTCAGCAAGAAGGAGTCAAAATTGGCGGCGGAAATCGAATTCGAAATTCGATTTCGCGTTCGACGTCAGCGTGACGTCACCTGAAGAACGATTCCGCGGCGACGGAATTAATCGGCGGCTGACGTCAGCGTGACGTCAGCGAGAGCGATTCGATCGGCGAGTTTGCACAGTAACTTCAAATTGATTTGGTGATTTTGACCAAAGTCAAAATCAGCGGAAGAGGTATTAAATTTGGGGTTTTTCGATTCTTTCTCGATTTCTCAAATTAGGGTTAGGGTTTCTTTGAGAGACTTGTAATTTGGGAAGAAAAATTGAGCGGGAACTAGGGTTTCGAATTTGGGGACGAAATTCGGTCCGGAAACCCTAGCGCGATCACGTTCCGGTGTTCCGCCGGACGGCCTTGAGACAACGGATAAGCGCTGTTTTTAGACCGTTCCGACCGGGGCGTGACACCCTTGGTTGCAGCAATGGCTTCTAACCCCAACAAGGCCAACATCTCCGCGGCCGCCGCCGGCGCCTCCTCGTACGATAAAGTGGTCCTTCAAGCTCTCCTCTCCCGTCTTCAGCTCCGTCCGCCGTATCTCAGCACCGATTCCGTCCTCTCTCACAGTCTCGATGACTTCCCACTTCGCGACGACGGCGAGGAAGAGGAAGAGGAAGAGGACGAGGAAGAAGAAGAAGAAGAAGAAAATAAGGAGGAGCGCGGAGCTAAGGGATCCAGGAACCGCCGGTTACTTGCTAAGGAGGAGGCCAAGCTGGAGAAGGAGATACATCGGATCATCCGCTCTGGCGACGCCGTCGAGGCCCTCAAGGCCAATTCCGGCCAGTCCGTGGCCATCGGAGACCACAACATCTGCGTCTCAGTCCACGATGAGCCTGACTGCGAGTACCGGGTCTGGGAGTGGCACGGGCACATCATGCTCTTCGATGAGGAGGATGGGTACTCTGCTGAATATATTTACGGAAATTACTTTGAGAGGCCAGATAAGAAGACGATGGGAGGGAAGAAACAGGTTGTTGATGAGGGTGATGAGGAGGATAGCGATGACAACTCCAAGATTAAGACAACCGGGAATTCGGGGCTCAAGCAATTGATTGAGGAACCAAAGGATTCAATTGTTAATCGAGCAGGGAGTGTTCTTCATAGGAAATTTCTCAAAGATGGAACTTCGCAAGGTAACCTTCAAGAAAAGAAAGATGACGATCAAGAACTCCATTTTTAATCCGTCCTTTTATTTACAAATATGGTGTCGCATCATGTAAAACCAACGAAGTCATGCTACATCTGGATTGCCTTTGGTGTTCAATAAAGGGGAACTCGATTATATTTTGGATGCACCATATAGTTCAATGGTTGAATTTGGTATAATAGATTTTATTCATTATCAGAGTGTGCATAATTCGATCGAATAAGTATTCAATTATTTAGCAGATAAATCTTGTTTACTAAGTCTGTGAATGTCTTGGTCATAGTTTGTTAAGCCTGTTGTTTTCCATTAGCAGTATAATTTGCGACTGTTGGTACATAATTGGTTGCTCTAGGTAAAAATTAACATTATAATTCATTTAAAGAAGATTGTTCCTTTGTCATATGTAATTAGAAGTAATAAACTCAATTTAGCTTTCATGTTATGCTAAAAACCTGACTCTATTCTCAATTTATTGTTCTTTTTCAATGTAATATGTATATGATCAATTTAGCTTTTATTGTCAGTCATTGTAATAGTAGTCTTACCAAAATGTAAGCTGAAAATAAATATCAACATATGCAGCTTCCAAGTGATAATTATAATTTAGCATGAAAGAGGATGTGTTTAGTTGATTCTTCATTAGAGGAACAAAATACATACATCTCAAGTTTGCAAACAAATGACAAGTAATTGAGATTCAGCCACGAATAAATTTTTAGACAAGATCTGGGATGGAGGTCCTGTGCAAGATCTTTCCTAGATTGCTTATGCAGGGTTTGTTATTCTGTGTTAACATATTTTGAAGTCAAGACTCAAGAGCTATATATTTGGCAGTATATACTATTAGCATTTGGTAGTACATATTTGCACATTTTATTGCACATTAGTATGTAGATTGGTAGTATGTGATCATATATATTGGTAGTGTATGAAGATACATATTGTTAGGATGTAATCATGTGATTGTATGTGACTATATAGAATACTAATATATGACTAAAAATGTATGAAATTACATAGCCCTCAATTGCTAGGATATGTTTATGGGGGATAAAGAAACCATTTATAAATTATTCTAGGTTAAGTCTTTTGATGCCCTCATCGAGAGGGGCATAAAACTATTTGTAAAAATAGGCCTAACTTAGGAAGAACTTTTTATCTGGTATTTTTGGTTTAACAGAAGCCGGTGGTGAATTACTGAATTTAATGGTGATTGCCATGTATTACCATATTTTCATAATCATCTATCATCGCAATAATACATAGGTAGGTTAAAGAGTGAAATTTTGAGTGAGATGTTTAGCTCTCTAATTATGAAATTCACCCTACAAATGAGATTTACCATGATGGATGCTAGGAATTTCACTTAGCGCAACACATATAGGGTGCGTTTGGCACAGCTTCTGGGCTGCTTTTGCTGGCTGCAAAAGTTATTTTTAAGAAGCTGGTCTGTTCGGCTATCAACTTCTACACTAATTTAATATACCATTCAGCTTTTTCAACCAGTAATTTTTTAATTAGCACTTTTTCAACTAGCAGAAGCTAAAATCTCCAGCTATGCCAAACACACTCATAGTAGTTTTCGAAGTCGCACAAGAGAAGAACATGTCATATTTAACAAGATTAATGCAAAGATTAGTTAATTTCTTAAAAATGGAGTGGATATTGTTGCTTGTTATGAAAAACAATAGGATACTATCTATAAGTAGTAAATGGGATAAAACAAGTCATTATTGAATTGGGTCGCTCAATCGAGTCATTATAATTCCAATTTTGTTGGTTATTTTTCTAAAAATAAAAAATAAACATATAGCCAATGTAATTGGATATTTGACACTAGATGATGTAAATATTTTACTATTATAAAAACATTCAAGTATTGAGATTGATGAAAATTTATGATTTTATTATCAATAAATAAGCAATTAACATTTATTTCTATTATAATATTTCCCTCTGCATATATAATAATAAGATTATCGTTCTACTTAAGCACTAGAGCAAGAGTGACGGATAATAAACGATGCAAAACGAATGGAAATAACCCTTGTGCACACATTTTCTTGAATTATCAAATTCATAGTAAACTTGTTCAATACGACAAATGAGGTCGCTTATTTCATTTGATTAAATACTAGGATGGTAACTAATAAACAAGGGGGAAAAAGAGTATATACAGCTAATCGTTCCATAGAAGTTACATATATAGCTCCGATTGGTGATAAAACATAATTAAAATTATTATAAAAATTACACATATAATAATCATAGGTGAAATCTATATTAAAATTCTGAAATATCTATTTCACTGTAATAAAAGTTATTTTTTAGTCTGCTAATCTTTGTTTTCATTTTTTTTATTTTTGTTTGTTAAGTTTTATTATATTTCTCAATTTTAAATTTTAGTGAACTTCATTTAATTTATATATATATATATATATATATATATATATTATTTTTACTACGTTTTATTGCATTATTATAAGTTTTAAAAAAATAAAGTTTAAAGAATTTTGAATTGAAACTTTTATTTTTCTTCTTTTTTTTTCATAAGGGAAAAATCCTAAATGCACTCAGGCAATATCGAGCAATAGTTGTCACCTTTTGCGAGCATCGCACCTCAAATGGGGCATAAATCAACTTGTTGGGTATTATTTTATGTGGGATGCCTACGATAAAATTCTAACCACCTTTCTTATGATAGACATCTTGATGTTATGATAACAGTCAATTTTTAGATGGCATATAACAAATTACAGAGTATCCTTTGCATTTATGCCTTTGCGCAAGCCAATTTATCCATTAAGGTTGATTCATTGAACTGTCTTATATCTTATTAATGGAATTATTTCTCCTCAAATCTCTACGGGGAGTAAGAAATGTAGAGGAGGAAAGAAATTTGAGAGGGAAAAAAAAATTCACGTGCATTACATGGAAAACGAGATGCAGAGAAGGGGCAGCTGATCAGGGAAGAAGAACACAAAGTAGGGCGGCCGGCAGCAATGGAGCGGCGGCGGGAGGCAAGCTTGTGGCGGTAGAAGGGCTACGTGATAGGCTCCGCAAGTGTATAGTTTTTATCGAAGTAATAAAATATCGTCCCAAGGGAGTGAGGTGTCAAGTACCGACTTTTAGCATCATTGAAAGCTAGACAATTCAAAATCAAAATGAAAGAATTTCTCTAAATCTAATTTATTGAATCAAGGAACAAACAACTAATCGGGAAAATACAGCTTTAGAAATGTTCAGGACTTCAGGTTTCGCCACGTTGAATGCTTTAAACGTAAAACATTGAATCAGATTGAAATAGAAAACGAATCTCCTTCTCTCGAAGCGCAATCCGACAGTAAACAACTTAAGGCGATCTATCCTATGGTACGAATTACCTTCTCTCGAAGTATAATCCGGTGCCTACTTAAGCTAATTTCCTACTCTGTAGCAAAATTAACTTAAGAGACTCATTGGGCTCTATGATGATCGTGAATCCTCGAGTGACGTTGAATGACTCTCGTAATTCAACTCACAAGCTTAAATGAACAGTCGAGTGTTACGATTCACCTCTCAGTTCATCTCGTAACACTTAACACATACAAAAGTTTGGCCAGAACAATCATACGCAATAAGCACAACTCAAATAAATAAGTTAATTTACTAAAAAAAACACTGAGATTCAATAAAAATATTTTACATGTGCAAAATTGTTCAACGGGCTACGCCCGAGTTCCGAACTAGGGTTTTACGCTAAGAAATACATCATTCAACAATGAAAACCTAAGAAAATATATTCGAAAGGAAGAGAATTTACAATACAAGGGTAGGAGATGATAGATCCTTGGTCTTCTCTCGATAGCCCCAAAGAATTTGGATCAAACAAACCTTCGAATGCAAAAATCGCCCCTCTTTCGCCCTAGGTTGCCTCTCTCCAAAGTTCGACCCCCAAAACCGCTCCAAAAATCCTATTTTATGGTTCTATCTCTTCCTTAGGCAGTTAGGAAGTTTCCCTCCAAATTTCAGCAAATTCCGACTTCAGAATCACTCAAATCGGGAGAAAAACTGTCGAAAGGTCGAATTTGGCGGAAGCTGTCACGGCCGTGATGGGAAGAAAGGGTAGGCCGTGTTTGGCTCGCAGATTGCTGCAGAGTTCTGCCGAGATGATCATGGCCGTGACGGTGAACATGGCCTACCCGTGTTCTCTGCAGAAAGCTCTGATTTGCCTCAAATTTGACCTGTGACCTCCTAGCACTGTGAGGAATCTTCTCATAACATCAAATCATCAAAATCTTCACGAAAATATGGTAAAATGACCTGCATTTCAGAAATAATACGAGAAATAGTGAAGATTCTGTACTTAACGAGAAAATATACTAAATTCAGATACAAAACAAGACAAAAGCCTGAAAAGATCATATGAATGGTACTTTAAATTATATAAAAATAACACTCATCAAAATATCACAGACTTAAAATCTTGCTGGAGGGTGACGAGACGATGGCTGGCTGGAGGTGGACAGGCGACAAGGCGATGGCTTGCTGGAGGTGAAGAGGGCGACGAGGTGATGAAGGGGACGAAGGCGAGCTCGGGCGACGAGGTGACGAAGGGGACTAAGGCTGGCGAAAGCTTCAACGGCTTCAATGGGGCAGATGGGGAGGAGGCGAGGCGCGGCAGCAGGAAGGGATCTCGCACGAGCTCATGCGGCTACGAGCTTGGAGGCGGCGAGGCTGCCACGAGCTTAGAAGCTGCAAGGGGCGAACGGTGAAGCTATGAGGCCGGGGGAGGCTGGCTGGCTGGAGGCGACGAGGGTGACGAGACGATGGCTGGCTGGAGGTGGACAGGCGACAAGGCGATGGTTGGCTGGAGGTGAAGAGGGCGACAAGGGCAATGAGTTGATAAGGGCGACCAGGTGATGAAGAGGACGAAGGGAGCTCGGGTGATGAAGGGGACAAAGGTTGGCGGAAGCTTCGATGGCTTCAACGGGGCGGAGGGGGCGTAGGCGAGGCGCTGCTATAGGAAGGGAGCTCGCACGAGCTCGTGTGGTTGTGAGCTTGGAGGCGGCGAGGCTGCCAGCTTGGAAGTTGCGAGGGGCGAACAGTGAAGCTGCGAGGCCACGAGCTACGAGGCGAGCGGGTTGCGAGGAACAACGAGAGGCTCCCTAATTTAGAGAGAACACAAAAGAGAAAAAATTGGCCTATTTTTTTTTCCTCCAAATCAATCTCTCCAATAAATCAGGGGAAAAATATTATTTCTTTCCTTTCTTCTTATATTTCTCCCCAATAAAACATGCCCTAATAGTTATAGTGTTACCTATGAGAACCTCGCCTTATTTCTCCCCACTAAAACATGCCCTAATAGTTATGGTGTTACTTATGAGAACCTCGCCTTCTTACTTTAGATCAAGGCCGCTCAACTTTTGTATACTAAGTCTAAATGTGATATGAACCTTAATACTCTTAAAGCTAATCCATATCACTTTTCGAATGTCTGTCTCTCACCTTATGTATACTAAGCATATTTTGTTGTGCTTCAAAGCTAATCCCATATCAATGTCAGATTTGCTTAGAATAACCTTACCAATCAACATATTAGTCTCCCAAGTCCAATATGTTTTACTCTATGAAAGTATCTCAAATGTTCAGCCATATATCCGTGCTTGTCCTAGGAATGAATGGAACGACTTTTTCTTCTCTAAACCAACTTCAATTTCCAATGTGTTAATTGAACTTGAGAGAATATCAATAATTATGATATCCTTTCTGCGACAGTGAACGTACATTCATTAGAAAATTGTACATGCATTCAGATACAAATGCTCCATTTTAAACACATTCATATAAGGCAATTGCAAGATTGTTTTACATGCTAATAAATCATTGTCTAAGGGATCTTAGAGTTTAAGTCTTTACAACTTAAGCCTACTGAAATCAAACAACTAAAAATTTTCAAATAATATTATTACATACGCCGATCCAGCAAATATTGTAAAATAGTATCAATATAATAATATAGAACTAATCCAAAATACATTGGTTGATTTTGAATTTCAGTTCATTCAATTTAGAAAGAAATCTGAAATTTTATTGATACTACTTGCCTCTTAATAACCTTCGCTGACGACATATATAGACATATTCTTTTTACCCTTTTTTCGGAGATGCGATGTTAGAGATCAAGAAATCACACTACTACTTGTGCAAGTTCATAGCAACCAAACAAAGGAATCAAATTTCATAGAATAAATAGCACATATCATCTAAAGCAAAAATATTTAGAAAATGCCAGGGCATCAAAATCCCAGCATAGAATGCATGCCACTGGACAATACGAGCAAAAATATTTACACATTTTCGTAAGGGAGGGTCATTGTGCTTAGAAATATTCAAATTTTTATATCTCCTAGAATGAACAAACCTACAAAACAAAGCCAATGTGAAGCTACTTTTCAAAGGAAACTGATCTTACAGAAGAGGATAACTTTAATCAATCCAATCTTACTTCTATTTCCATTAACGAGGCATGACTACATAATCCAATATTTACTCAACCAAGCAAACAATATTTGGGGCAAATGTGCTGCCAAATGTAAGAAGTAGGATTTAAAAGAGAATTAGAAAAAAATTCTTTTTGCTAAAACAGGGCTTTCTAAATTGTATTAGCAAAGGCAAGTTCACCAGTATGAAAAACAGGTCATGGTCAACAAAGGTTCCTCAAATGCCTAAACCTATATTTATATTAAGTATTCCTGACTCGCTTGTTCTTTCATCATCCAATGCAAAGTAAGCATCATTGAACTGAACAACAAAAATTCAAAGAGCTAGAAAAAAAAATGGTTTTTGACATAATAACTAGTGTTATACTTGCGACAATGATGAGAAACGAGTTGTGAGATTTAGGCAACATAAAATATGGAAAAATTTTGCCTGTGATTACCAACTATAAATCTACCAAACATCATACTAGATAGAAAATAATTTTTTTTTTCAGACAATGGACATCCAACTTTAGTACCATAGGAAATGAAATTACTAAAAATGATATTTTCAAATACCTTGGAATAATCATTCCAATTGTATGGGACGTTTTGGACGATCAAATTCACCCATACACACGAAAAAAATGTAATTTGCGAGTCAACAAGCATTCCTTCATAAAAGCCCAAAGAACAAGGTTGAATGAAGGTTACTACAGATGGAGCAACATTATACGAGATAATTGAATTCAATATCATATGGGATACACAAGGCAACTGGTGGAGCTCAGCTATTGCTTTCCTAAAACCCGCACTGTACTACACTAAAAAATAATTGCTATCAAGAATGTGCTACAATACCTCTACAATATGCAACATCCGCCATCGAATAAAAGGGTTACGAAATATCTGAAGAGATAAACAATTTGAATATTAAAATTACGAAACTAATGCTTAAGCAAGCATCTAGAATGGCAATTAGGGAAGCAGATTGGTTAGCTGCTTATGCAAAAATCACAGCCAATTGCAATTTATGGATGCAAAATTGGCCTATCGAGTTAGCCAATGTGTAGTTGAATTTTACGAAATAGTTTCTTAAATAAAAGAGTACAAGATCAGTACAATAATCGCAGAGTACAAAATTTCTTTGTATTTTTCAATTAATATAATTGCTAGTTTTTTTTTTGCTCAAAAGAACAAAATGCATCAGTCTTCTTACAAAGCTTTCACAGATTTAAAACAGTGAATTTACCATAAAGAAAACAAAACTAAGATTCACAAATGCGAGTGGTAGCTAAAGCTATTCTGAAAACATGAAATACCAAATTCTGCAAACCTCCATGAATCTAGCTATAAGCATAATAACTTACTTCAAGGATGAAGATAGATGTATCTATGTTTGCACCATCGAGCTACGAAGCTGAAAGGAAGCTGCAATTTTCATATACTTGAAGACAAACAATAAGAAGATATTAAGTTAACAAACACTACACTGGTAACATTTCACTATAGTACAATAAAAAATCAGATCAAAAAGTGCTGACATCTAAGGTTGTCAGCCATTGTCCAGCAGAAAAACAACAGCACGGACATTATATATTAGAGATTCCATGGGTAAACTAGGGAACAAAAATGGATCCAAAAAATGAAGACCCACAAACAAAAACTGTAGTAGCAAGCACTAAAACAGACTGTACAGCTAAGTTAGCAGCAAGAACGAAGCTGGAACGGACGATTAGCGAGTTATATAGAATCCACATTCCAAACATTTTGTTTAGCTAACTTAACAGCAAGTCGACATCAGAAGATACAAAGAAATATCCATCTTTTCCGCTGTCGCAACAAGAAGGGAAAAGGGAGAAACTAATTATCACACAATCTCATATAGAGAACGATCAGAAGAGGTAACTTGGCATTCAAACCCCAGTTAAGCCTTCTTGGGCGACTTGGCAGCGGGCTTGGCGGGGGACTTGGGCTCCTTGCTCGCGGTCTTCTTGGGCAAGAGCACAGGATTGATGTTGGGCAGCACTCCACCGTGGGCGATCGTGACGCCTGCAAGAAGCTTCCCCAGCTCCTCATCGTTCCTGATGGCGAGCAGCACATGGCGCGGTATGATCCGGTTCTTCTTGTTATCCCTAGCCGCGTTACCCGCCAGTTCTAGCACCTACAGCCACAAGAAGAAGAACCTGACATCTGCCGTCAAAGCAATCATTACGCAGATCTGATAGCAGGAAGGCGGAGAGAATAGATCGACTTGCCTCAGCAGCGAGGTACTCGAGCACGGCAGCGAGGTAGACGGGGGCACCAGTGCCGACGCGCTGTGCATAGCGACCGTTCTTGAGGTATCGACCGATGCGACCAACCGGAAACTGGAGGCCCGCCTTCACCGACCGAGAGACAGGCTTCTTCTTCGGGCCGCCGCCTCTCCGGCCGCCGGCGCCTTTCCTCGCTTTGCCGCCCGTCTCCATCTCCCTCGCTCTGCTTTGCGTGCCGGTTTGGACCGAAAAAACCGATATAATTAACTTGAGCCGTTCCGGTCTTGAATTATATATGTGTGTTGCATGTATGTGTGCTTCGTTAAGTTTTTGTCTACCGTTGGATGAGGTTATCATGGGCGGCTTGAGATTGCTTGTGTGGCGATCCGTGGGAACTGGAGTCGTCCAATCAATTTATCGATCTGGAGGTGAATCGTACTTTTCAGCAATTCCTTTGGAAAGGCTTCTACGCGAGGAAAACATTCATAAGCATTTTTAATAAGATTTTTAAGCATTGCATAATATATTCTATATATCGATTTTATTTTAATGAAATAATATTTTTACTTTTGAAGTTGTATTTTATTTTAATAAAAAAAATTTAAAATTTGCGTGCAAGATGACTTTTTGTGGACCGTTGGGGGCGAGCTGCCAATAGGAGGAGACGATCTGGTGGGACCAGTTCAACTGAATTAAAAATATTTTCCGACACTCAATACTCACTAGTATACCTTCCCCAATACTATATTTTAGGAGGATGGGACCCACTCTCTGAGTTAGCTTACAGACATTTCGCGCGAGGAGCCGAGTGTTCAAAAAACTATTGAACCAATGGTTAATCTATTGAATTGAATTATAAATATGATCAACAGAATAATTCATTGCTCACTAAAGAAACTGTGCACCAAATAATATTGCAGTACGCACAACTTCTAGTGCAAGTTATCATTGCGGACTGTTGTCGTTACAAAATCGAAGAAAACCTCCCATTCAGCATATGTAAAAATACTGCCATTCTCAACCATTTCGTTCAGATACTTCTGAGTCTCTGCGAATTTTTCAGAAGTATATAAATATCGAGCAACAGACATATGCAAGCCAACGTCTGCTTCCAACTTCTCCTCTTCCATCTGCTCAAGAAGAGAGAGGGCCGTCCCAATATCCCCCCTTCCCAGAAGTCCACGGATCATCAAGGAGTATGTCGATGCATCAGGCCTAACACAACCTCCAAAATTCCCAGCTTTCGTTCCTTCAAAAAGACCAATTGCCTCCTCCGTTCTCCCTGTCCTCCAATAGCTTTCGAGAACACAGTTAGAAACCTTAGCAGTCGGGACAAGCCCCTCGTTTACCATCTCAATGAGAAGCTTGTATGCGTCATCAACTCTGTCCAATTTGCTAAGCCCCACTATTAGCTCAACCATGCAATCAGCAGAAGATGAATTGCCTATATTCCTTAAAGTCTCCCAAAATTTTATTGCATCTTCTGTTCTGCCTGCAACGAACAAGGCCTCTATGAATGATCCATATACGCAAGCCTGAACTGGGATTCTCTTCTCTTTCGCCTCTCTGAACAGCTTTTCAGCCTGCTCAACCCTCCCCATTCTACATAGCGACCGAATATATGCCCCGAAGGCCATTCTTTCAGAGGCCGGTCCCGTGAAGCTTAGCTGGGAGATGGCTCGCCTCCCTGATTTCAGCACCGGCGTTGAACGATCTATATTCCTTTGTGCTCTCTTCGTCATTTTATCATACAACTTGCGGGCTTCTCTCAACTTGTCCGATTTACACAATGCAAATACGAAATTCCCATAGATCAAAATGTCAAGTTTGCAATTCCACCTCTGCACCATGATCCTGAGAACGGAGTCAGCTTCGGAAACATTTCCAACTCTACAGAAGCTTCGGAACAGAGCAAAGTAAGTCAACTCATCTGCTTCAAATCCCTTCTCCTCCATTTCCCTCAGGACGGCGACAGCCAAACTCGGATTCGGGCAACGTCTCCCGCACAACGCACCAATTAACGCCATGTATCCTTCCCTGCTTAATCTCCATCTGCTTCGGGAGATCCTTCGATAGACTTGTTCGATGTCCGAGGCGTCTTCGCGGCGGCGGCAGAGATGGACCACGAAATGTGCAGCGCTGAAGATCGGGCCCGTGCATCCGGCCACGATCTCATGCCAAACCAATTCGACGTCGCGGATGGAGGATTCGGGTAGGATGCACTGGAGGAGGAGGCTGTATACGAAGAGATCGGGGACGGCGCCGCTTCGTTTGAGGTGGCATAAGACGGATTTTGCCCTTGTTAGCTTCTTGCTTTCTGCAAGAGCGCGGAGGAGGAGGACGGAGGCAGTGATGTCTAGGAGTTGGGCTCCAGCGAGGGCAGAGTCGACGGCAGAAAGCGATTTGCGATCGCCAGGGGATTTAGAGAGGTTCTGGAGTAGGGAAGAGATGCCTTGGAAGCTGGGGAGCGTTGAAAGGTGCGGGGGCACAGTGGCAGCGGCGTGGAGTGCGCGAGGTGAAGCAATGAAGTGGAGGGTGTTGCAGAAAACGGAGCGGCGAGAACGCAAAGGAAGACGGGGAAGTAGCGCTTTCATCGAGCCCAGCTCTGCAGTTGATGTGCTCGATGGAATGCCGATAGTCGAAGCTTACACAGCAAGCAAGGTCCGCACTGTATAGCGCGCGCCCCTCGGCTCAAACAACCACAAGTCTGAACCGTTGAATCGGAAAAAACTTTGCAGCGGGTGGTCTGCTGCAAAGGACTTCAGCAGACAACAGTTGAGCCGTCTGATCCATTTGCACAGAATCTTAAAGTTTATCAAACAGCTGCAAACGGTGCCGTTTTGCTATCATTTTCTATTTTTTTTACTTTAAAGTAAACTTTTTTTTTCCGTCAATACCCCTCTACAATTGTCTTCCTACGATTGTCTTCTTCCGTATCTCTCCACACTCCATGTTTCTTTAAATATATAAATATATAAATATATATATAAATAAATAAAAATATATAAATAAATAATAATTAAAAAATACATAAAATATATAAAAATATGATAAAATTATGGGTGTGAAATAAATAACGGCACGCTCGTTAAAAATTTTTTTAAAAAATAATAAAGTAGACCTTCAAGTAAATAAAGTAGACCATGAGTTCTATAATGTAGACCATGAGTTCAATAAGGTAGACCATGGGTTCAATAAGGTAGACTATGAGTTCCATAAAGTAGACCATGGGTTCAATAAGGTAGACCATGAGTTCCATAAGGTAGACCATCACCTAAATAAGGTAGACCATGAGTTCCATAAGGTAGACCATGAGCTCAATAAGGTAAACCATGAGTTCAATAAGGTAGACCATGAGTTCTATAAGGTAGACCATGGGTTCAATAAGGTAGACCATGCGTTCAATAAGGTAGACCATGGGTTCAATAAGGTAGACCATGAGTTCCATAAGGTAGACCATGGGTTCAAGGTAGACCACGAGTTCTATAAGGTAGACCATGAGTTCTATAAGGTATAACATGAGTTCCATAAGATAGATCATGAGTTCAATAAGGTAGACCATGAGTTTCATAAGGTAGATCATGGGTTCAATAAGGTAGACCATGAGTTCCATAAGGTAGACCATGATGATATTAAGGTAGACCATGATGATACTAAGGTACACCATGGTAATATTAAGGTAGATCATCATAATATTAAGGTAGACCATGATAAATATTAAGGTCGACCACGATGATACTAAGATAGACCATTGTAATATTAAGGTATACCATGATAATATTAAGGTAGACCATGATGATACTAAGGTAGACCATGGTAATATTAAGGTAGACCATCATAATATTAAGGTAGACCATGATAATATTAAGGTAGACCATGATAAATATTAAGGTCGACCATGATGATATTAAGATAGACCATTGTTATATTAAGGTATACCATGATAATATTAAGGTAGACCATGATGATGCTAACGTAGACCATGATAATATTAAAGTAGACCATGATGATACTAAGGTAGACCATGATAATATTAAAGTAGACCATGATGATAGTCACATAGACCATTGTAATATTAAGGTATACTTTATTGAACTCATGGTCTACCTTATGGAACTCATGGTCTACCTTATTGAACTCATGGTCTACCTTATGGAACTCATGGTCTACCTTATAGAACTCATGGTCTACCTTATGGAACCTATGGTCTACCTTATTGAACCCATGGTCTACCTTATGGAACTCATGGTCTACCTTATTTAGGTGATGGTCTACCTTATAGAACCCATGGTCTACCTTATTTAGGTGATGGTCTACCATATAAAACTCATGGTCTATCTTATGGAACTCATGGTCTACCATATTTAGGTGATGGTCTACCTTATAGAACTCATGGTCTACCTTATTTAGGTAATGGTCTACCTTATTGAATACATGGTCTACCTTATGAAACTCATGGTCTACCTTATTGAACCCATGGTCTACCTTATTGAACTCATGGTCTACCTTATGGAACTCATGGTTTACCTTATGGAACTCATGGTCTACCTTATTGAACCCATGGTCTACCTTATTGAACTCATGGTCTACCTTATGGAACTCATGGTCTACCTTATGGAACTCATGGTCTACCTTATTGAACTCATGGTCTACCTTATTTAGGTGATGGTCTATCATATAGAACTCATGGTCTACCTTATTTAGGTGATGGTCTACCTTATTGAACCAATGGTCTACCTTATTTAGGTGATGGTCTACCTTATAGAACTCATGGTCTACCTTATCTAGGTGATGGTCTACCTTATAGAACTCATGGTCTACCTTATGGAACTCATGGTTTACCTTATTGAACTCATGGTCTACCTTATGAAACTCATGATCAACCTTATTTAGGTGATAGTTTACCTTATAGAACTCATGGTCTACCTTATTTAGGTGATGGTCTACCTTATGGAACTCATGGTCTACCTTATTGAATCAATGGTCTACCTTATGGAACTCATGGTCTACCTTATTTAGGTGATGGTCTACCTTATAGAACTCATGGTCTACCTTATTTAGGTGATGGTCTACCTTATGGAACTCATGGTCTACCTTATTAAACTCATGGTCTACCTTATTTAGGTGATGGTCTACCTTATAGAACTCATGGTCTACCTTATTTAGGTGATGGTCTACCTTATTGAACTCATGGTCTACCTTATGGAACTCATGGTCTACCTTATAGAACTCATATTCTACCTTATGGAACTCATGGTCTACCTTATATAACTCATTGTCTACCTTATTTAGGTGATGGTATACCTTATAGAACTCATGGTCTACCTTATGGTACTCATGGTCTACCTTATTGAACTCATGGTCTACCTTATTGAACTCATGGTCTACCTTATGGAACTCATGGTTTACCTTATTAAACCCATGGTCTACCTTATGGAACTCATGGTCTACCTTATTTAGGTGATGGTCTACCTTATAGAACTCATGGTCTACCTTATGGAACTCATGGTCTACCTTATAGAACTCATGGTCTACATTATGGAACTCATGGTCTACCTTATTGAACCAATGGTCTACCTTATGGAACTCATGGTCTACCTTATTTAGGTGATGGTCTACCTTATTGAACTCATGGTCTACCTTATGGAACTCATGGTTTACCTTATGGAACTCATGGTTTATCTTATTTAGGTGATGGTTTACCTTATAGAACTCATGGTCGACCTTATTTAGGTGATGGTCTACCTTACTAAACTCATGGTCTACCTTATGGAACTCATGGTCTACCTTATAGAACTCATGGTCTACCTTATTTATGTGATGGTCTAGCATATGGAACTCATGGTTTACCTTATTGAACCCATGGTCTACCTTATGGAACCCATGGTCTACCTTATTTAGGTGATGGTCTACCTTATAGAACTCATGGTCTACCTTATTTAGGTGATGGTCTACCTTATAGAACTCATGGTCTACCTTATGGAACTCATGGTCTACCTAATAGAACTCATGGTCTACCTTATGGAACTCATGGTCTACCTTATTGAACCAATAGTCTACCTTATGGAACTCATGGTCTACCTTATTTAGGTGATGGTCTACCTTATAAAACTCATGGTCTACCTTATTTAGATGATGGTCTACCTTATGGAACTCATGGTCTACCTTATTAAACTCATGGTCTACCTTATTTAGGTGATGGTCTACCTTATAGAACTCATGGTCTACCTTATTTAGGTGATGGTCTACCTTATTGAACTCATGGTCTACCTTATGGAACTCATGGTCTACCTTATAGAACTCATATTCTATCTTATGAAACTCATGGTCTACCATATATAACTCATTGTCTACCTTATTTAGGTGATGGTATACCTTATAGAACTCATGGTCTACCTTATGGAACTCATGGTCTACCTTATGGAACTCATGGTCTACCTTATTGAACTCATGGTCTACCTTATGGAACTCATGGTTTACCTTATTGAACTCATGGTCTACCTTATAGAACTCATGGTCTACCTTATTGAACTCATGGTTTACCTTATGGAACTTATGGTTTATCTTATTTAGGTGATGGTCTAACTTATAGAACTCATGGTCGACCTTATTTAGGTGATGGTCTACCTTATTAAACTCATGGTCTACCTTATGGAACTCATGGTCTACCTTATAAAACTCATGGTCTACACTTTGTGCACTCATTGTTCCACAACATGGTAGGAAGATATATCAATATGTTTATTTTTCTTAGATGCTCTAGCATTCAAAAGTTATCATTATTATGACTTCTATATAGACCTGACAAAAATTAATCCGACTCGACCCGACACGAAGTTAGGCAAGTTCGGGTCAGCCATGGTCTACCTTTATTGAACTCATGGTTTACCTTATGGAACTCATGGTTTATCTTATTTAGGTGATGGTCTACCTTATAGAACTCATGGTCGACCTTATTTAGGTGATGGTATACCGTATAGAACTCATGGTCTACCTTATGGAACTCATGGTCTACCTTATTGAACTCATGGTCTACCTTATTGAACTGATGGTATACCTTATTGAACTGATGGTCTACCTTATTGAACTCATGGTCTACCTTATGGAACTCATGGTTTACCTTATTGAACCCATGGTCTACCTTATGGAACTCATGGTCTACCTTATTTAGGTGATGGTCTACCTTATAGAACTTATGGTCTACCTTATAGAACTCATGGTCTACCTTATAGAACTCATGATCTACCTTATGGAACTCATGGTCTACCTTATTGAACCAATGGTCTACCTTATGGAACTCATGGTCTACCTTATTTAGGTGATGGTCTACCTTATAGAACTCATGGTCTACCTTATTTAGGTGATGGTCTACCTTATTTAGGTGATGGTCTAACTTATAGAACTCATGGTCTACCTTATTTAGGTGATGGTCTACCTTATTGAACTCATGGTCTATCTTATGGAACTCATGGTCAACCTTATAGAACTCATATTCTGTCTTATGGAACTCATGGTCTACCTTATATAACTCATTGTCTACCTTATTTAGGTGATGGTATACCATATAAAACTCATGGTCTACCTTATGGAACTCATGGTCTACCTTATTGAACTCATGGTATACCTTATTGAACTCATGGTCTACCTTATGGAACTCATGGTTTACCTTATTGAACCCATGGTCTATCTTATGGAACTCATGGTCTACCTTATTTAGGTGATGGTCTACCTTATAGAACTCATGGTCTACCTTATGGAACTCATGGTCTACCTTATAGAACTCATGGTCTACCTTATGGAACTCATGGTCTACCTTATTGAACTAATGGTCTACCTTATGGAACTTATGGTCTACCTTATTTAGGTGATGGTTTACCTTATAGAACTCATGGTCTACCTTATTTAGGTGATGGTCTACCTTATGGAACTCATGGTCTACCCTATTAAACTCATGGTCTACCTTATATAGGTGATGGTCTACCTTATAGAACTCATGGTCTACCTTATTTAGGTGATGGTCTACCTTATTGAACTTATTATCTACCTTATGGAACTCATGGTCTACCTTATAGAACTCATGGTCTACCTTTTGGAACTCATGGTCTACCTTATTTAGGTGACGGTCTACCTTATAGAACTCATAGTCTACCTTATTTAAGTGATGGTCTATCTTATGGAACTTATTGTCTACCTTATGGAACTCATGGTCTACCTTATGGAACTCATGGTCTACCTTATTTAGGTGATGGTCTACCTTATAGAATTCATGGTCTACCTTATTGAACCCATGATCTACCTTATGGAACTCATGGTCTACCTTATTTAGGTGATGGTCTACCTTATAGAACTCATGGTCTACCTTATAGAACTCATGGTCTACCTTATTGAACTCATTGTCCACCTTATTTAGGTGATGGTCTACCTTATAGAACTCATGGTCTACCTTATTTAGGTGATGGTCTACCTTATTGAACTCATGGTCTACCTTATTGAACCCATGGTCTACCTTATTGAATTCATGGTCTACCTTATAGAACTCATGATCTACCTTATTGAACTCATGGTCTACCTTATGGAACTCATGGTCTACCTTATTTAGGTGATGGTCTACCTTATAGAACTCATGGTCTACCTTATTTAGGTGATGGTCTACCTTATAGAACTCATGGTCTACCTTATTTAGGTGATGGTCTACCTTATTGAACTCATGGTCTACCTTATGGAACTAATGGTCTACCTCATAGAACTCATAGTCCACCTTATGGAACTCATGGTCTACCTTATTGAACCCATGGTCTACCTTATGGAACTCATGATCTACCTTATTTAGGTGATGGTCTACCTTATTTAGGTGATGGTCTACCTTATGGAACTCATGGTCTACCTTATTGAACTCATGGTCTACCTTATTTAGGTGATGGTCTACCTTATTGAACTCATGGTCTACCTTATGGAACTCATGGTCTACCTTATAAAACTCATGGTCTACCTTATAGAACTCATGGTTTACCTTATTGAACCCATGGTCTACCTTATGGAACTCATGGTCTACCTTATTTAGGTGATAGTTTACCTTATATAACTCATGGTCTACCTTATTTAGGTGATGGTCTACCTTATGGAACTTATGGAACTCATGGTCTACCTTATAGAACTCATAGTCTTCCTTATGGAACTCATGGTCTACCTTATTGAACCAATGGTCTTCCTTATGGAACTCATAGTGTTACGTCTGTGATAAAAACGGACAAAGGAGATAATAGTTTTAAAATAAAATAATAGTAAATTAATCGAGTGATGGGACATTGCTGTAGACGGTGGTCAAACCCATCCCTTCACCCATCACTCGTTGTCGCGTTTCCCTTTTTCCCTTATATTTCTCTCCCGTTGCCACTCGCTTTCTTCACCGAACGAACGAACAAGCTCTTCGTGTGAGCTGCGCGCGCCCTCCTCCTTGTTCAAGTCTCCACCTTCGTCCGGCGTGTCTCGACGAGCTCCGGCGAGACCAAGATCTGCTTCCTGCGAGCAGATTTCCGACGCTGCTCCTTCTCCTCGCGCGAGCTTCTCTCCGGCGGCACCTGGCTGCCCTCCTTGCACCGGCGAGCTCTCGTCCCCCTTCCTATGGCCTCGGCGGACCTTTCCGCCACCTCCCGAAGTCTTTTCGGGCGCCTTCGTCTCCGGTGCCGGTGAGTTGCGCGAGCGGCGCCGCCAACTTCGAACGCAGATCTCCGGCGACCCTGACCCCCTTTTGAGAAACGAGCTGTACGACCGAACTCCTCTCGGCGTCAGCTTTCTTTCCCCTCTGTTTCCGGCAAGATTCGTGTTCCGGCGGTGAACAGTAACTCCGGTGAACTTTCCGGCGAACATCGATTTCCGTGCTGACGACTCAGTTACGCGCGCGTGGTTGGTTCTCGCATATCCTGACTTCCGGTGGTGATTATTCGTTCGCACGAGGCTGCGAACTCGGTTAGTACCCGTACCCGCCTTTATACGTATACAAACGCATGCGTAAACATAAACTTGGACCTGTATATCTGACAAACCTGATTAAATGATTATACCTGGACATGACTACCTAATACTGACTCTTATAAGTAGATTAGCATAATATGAGAACTTACACCTGATTTACCTATTAGGAACTGTTGACTGATCGCGTGATATCGTGTTGGTTCTGTTTTACTGTACGTCTGCATCTGAGGTAGGGATTCTACCTCCGTTCTTTGTTACGGTGCCAACCACATGTGTAGTTAGCGGCACCTCCCTTATTGCTTATTATTACTATTGATTACTGTTCTAATTCCCGTTTTGCTCTGCGTACATTTCTGTTGACATAAACTGTTGCATGAAACACGGTATGAGTATTTTTGTTCTTGCATGTTTATTGGTAGTTGGTAGGTGGTATGAGTTCTGTATATGTACATTGAGGATTGACTGTCTAGCGATAGACATGTCAGTATACCTCAGATATTGCCTGTGAGATTTCTGTCGAGACGCTGTATGATCGTCTCTGATCGAGAGAGTCCGATGTTATGGGCTTGAGGTCTGTTATCAGCCCAATAAGGGGTTGTACTGAGTGTAGGACGCTACACTAGCGGGCTGTCGACGGACAGTCGTCTCTACTGTTCGGGGAGCCATCAGTAGGGACCACTCTATTTTATAGAGTTGCGGGTCGTGGACCATTGCTGTACCAGCTCCCAGATTTTTATCTGTGTATGAGGATACATATATATTGATATGTATATTGAGATTTGATTATACTCTATATGGTCATATAGAGTCTTGGCTGTATTCTGGTAATTCCTTGTATCTGATCATGCACCATATCATTGTAATATCCCTACTTAGCCTCCGGCTAACCCCCCCTTTGGTTTGCCTCCAGGTTCAGGCGCGGCTCCACCTGGAGCAGAGTAGATAGTTAGTAGTTTGACCACCAGTCTCGGTGGGTTGTGATGCATTTTTGGTCTGTTGTTATTTTTATGTTATGTTGTTGGACTCTGTTGACCGCTGCGCCGGTCATGTTATCTGTTGGTTTGTCGACCGCTACGCCGGTCCTATTATTGTTATTTCTATTGACCGCTACGCCGGTCTATATTTCTTATCTGTCGATGTTGTGTTATGGATATTTAAGGTCGGGCTGGCCTCTGGTTAGGCTATTTTATTCAGTTTGTACCTTTCGGTTGTCAGATTTGATTTGACAGGTACAGTGTTGTGCGTCCCGAGGTCCGGGATTCCCGGCGTGGGATCCGGGTGGATTTTTAGGGCGTAACACATGGTCTACCATATTTAGGTGATGGTCTACCTTATAGAACTCATGGTCTACCTTATTTAGGTGATGGTCTACCTTATAAAACTCATGGTCTACCTTATGGAACTCATGGTCTACCTTATTAAACTCATGGTCTACCTTATTTAGGTGATGGTCTACCTTATAGAACTCATGGTCTACCTTATTTAGGTGATGGTCTACCTTATTGAACTCATGGTCTACCTTATGGAACTCATGGTCTACCTTATATAACTCATATTCTACCTTATGGAACTCATGGTCTACCTTATAGAACTCATTGTCTACCTTATTTAGGTGATGGTCTACCTTATAGAACTCATGGTTTACCTTATGGAACTCATGATCTACCTTATTGAACCCATGGTCAACCTTATGGAACTCATGGTCTACCTTATTGAACCCATGGTCTACCTTATTGAACTCATGGTCTACCTTATAGAACTCATGGTCTACCTTATGGAACTCATGGTTTACCTTATTGAACTCATGGTCTATCTTATGAAACTCATGGTCTACCTTATTGAACCCATGGTCTACCTTATAGAACTCATGGTCTACCTTATGGAACTCATGGTCTACCTTATAGAACTCATGGTCTACCTTATTTAGGTGATAGTCTACCTTATGGAACTCGTGGTCTACCTTATGGAACTCATGGTCTACCTTATTGAACTCATAGTTTACCTTATGGAACTCATGGTTTATCTTATTTAGGTGATGGTCTATCTTATAGAACTCATGGTCGACCTTATTTAGGTGATGGTCTACCTTATTAAACTCATGGTCTACCTTATGGAACTCATGGTCTACCTTATTGAACTCATAGTCTACCTTATTTAGGTGATGGTCTACCTTATTGAACTCATAGTCTACCTTATGGAACTCATGGTCTACCTTATTGAACTCATGGTCTACCTTATTGAACTCATGGTCTACCTTATTTAGGTGATGGTCTACCTTATTGAACTCATGGTCTACCTTATGGAACTCATGGTCTACCTTATGGAACTCATGGTCTACCTTATTGAACCCATGGTCTACCTTATTGAACCCATGGTCTACCTTATGGAACTCATGGTGTACCTTATTGAACTCATGGTCTACCTTATAGAACTCATGGTCTACCTTATTGAAGCCATTGTTTACCTTATGGAACTCATGGTCTACCTTATAGAACTCATAGTCTACCTTATAGAACTCATAGTCTACCTTATTTACTTGAAGATCTACTTTATTATTTTTTAAAAAAATTTTTAACGGGTGTGCGGTTATTTATTTCACACCCATAATTTTATCATATTTTTATGTATTTTATGTATTTTTAATTATTATTTATTTATATATTATTATTTATTTTTATATATATTTATATATTTAAAGAAATATAGTGTGGAGAGATACGGAAGACAATCGTAGAGGGGTATTGACGGGAAAAAAATAAGTTTACTTTAAAATAAAAAACAGATAATGATAGCAAAACGGCACCGTTTGCAGCCGTTTGATATTTTTATTTAATAAACTTTAAGATTCTGTGTGCAAATGGATCAGACGGCTCAAGCGTTGTCTGAAGTCCTTTGCAGCAGACCACCCGCTGCAAAGTTTTTTCCCGTTGAATCGGTCAGAATCAAATTTACGCCGTGTGATCGTGTTCAATCAAACGGTTATAATAGCTTCTTTATTCACTAAATTATTTTTTTTTGTTTTTCTCTCAAAATGTTTAATTATATATGATAAATTTTAAATACATCACTAATTTAGATTTTAGCCTACCGTCTCAAGTCAAAAAGTGTAGTAAATGAAAGCACCCACGATTCTCCGCGTACAAATGACGCGCACAGCGCACCACTCCCAGTATTTATATTTCTGCGGCCGGTGGTACTCTCATGACTTTCCCAATTCCTGTCGCCGCTCCGCTCCATCTGCCTCCGGCTTCCATCCTGGTGTCCCTCGTCTCGTCTTCCAGCCCAAGAACCCTAGTGTCTCTCCACATATACACTTCGATTCCAAGTCTTCCTCTGATCTCAATTTCGAAGATGGTACAAATTTCTACTCCCCTTATGGGATTTTGAATGGAAATGTTTCTTTTTTGCTACGCTGCTACTAGATCTTGTTCGTTCTCTCTAATTTTTTTTCGGTTAACTGACGGATTTAGTGTGGTAGTAAACAGATCTGACGCTTTTATTACCTTCTTCAATCATGTTAATTGATACGATATGCGATCATCTTGCTTCTTTTGTGAGTTTGGTGGATGGAGAAGATGATTCTGAATCGACGAAATAGTCGATCTCTAATCTCCTAAAATAAACTAAATGAATTTTGTTACATCGGAATTGTTGTTGAATTGTGCAGTTGATCAGATCCGTCACTGTTTCTTTATTGTTTATTAGAAATTTAAATTCCTGATAGCGGCAAGAATAGATAGAGATAATTGTTCCTCTAGCTGCTATGTTTATGGATGTATAGCTCGTATTCTCGTATTCAAGTTAATGTTTCGCTCTTCAATTGTTAAAATTTTGCGATTTATAGACATCGTTAGTTGTACTAAAATTACACATATAATTGTAATTTATTAGAGTAAGATCCGATGACATATTCTTCCATCTGTTCTCCATTTTTTTGGATTATGCTACCAAGAAATTCTGATCTTAAACATCTTTGATCCTCCAATACAAGTGCTTTTTGTTTTCGAAACAGGCAAACGCAGCATCGGGGATGGCAGTCAACGATGAATGCAAGCTCAAGTTCTTGGAACTGAAGGCGAAAAGGACACACCGTTTCATAGTATTCAAGATTGATGAGAAACTGAAGCAAGTTATTGTAGAAAAAGTAGGTGAACCTACTTTAGGTTATGAGGACTTCGCCGCTAGCCTTCCAACTAACGAATGCAGATATGCCATCTACGACTTTGATTTTGTTACAGAGGAGAATTGTCAGAAAAGCAAAATCTTCTTCATTGCCTGGTATAATTCATTTGAACTAAATAAATTTTGTAGATTTCGAATCCACATGAAAGCAGTTGCTCGTTCCCTGTTGTAGGTCGCCAGATACTTCTAGAATCAGAAGCAAGATGCTTTATGCCAGTTCAAAGGATAGATTCAAGAGAGAACTTGATGGGATTCAGGTGGAGTTGCAAGCAACTGATCCTACTGAAATGGGTCTTGATGTTATCAGAGGCCGTGCCAATTGAGTAATACTCTGGTATCTGCAAATGGAAATTGCTACTTGGTTGGTCCGTATAATGAAGTGTTTATAGTTGGAGGTGATGTACTTGCTAGATATTATGCTGGTTCACCTGATTATGTTACTTTTCTCATTTTCTTCACAATATGATTGTCATTTTGATGGCAATATTTACAGTCTGGATAAGCCAAAACTTTTTTTTTTTTTCTTTAGATGGATGGCTCATAGTCATTATATTGTGTTGGTTCTACTAGTAGTTATGGCAAGCTTGCTTCTTGTTTGTTCAGTTATGCAACCTACTGGGCTTGTCAAGCATTAATGCAAATGACAACAATACGGTCACTATTATGTTGGAGTTAAGTTGGTGCCTTTCCTGTGTTATTTGTTAATTTCATTTCGAAAACACGATAAATATGCATTGGTTTTGTTTTATTTGCAAATAGTTAATATGTTATTTAAATGCGCGTGATGCTGCTTTGGTAATTTTGCAGTTAAATCAGAACTGTGTGTCAGCTGGGAGAATATTTGTAAGTGAATGTGCCTTCTATTTAGCTTTATTTTGGGGTTAGGGATTTTGCTTATGAAAGTCTGAAAAAAGAAAATTGATCAACTCCTGAGAATAAAATCATGATATGCTCCATTTGTTTGTTTTCGTGAATTAGGATTCGCCCTTTAGATAATTTCTTTGATACTACTAGTGGAAGTTCCAACATTTTCTAATTCCAACTTAATTTGTTGCTTAGTGTGTCAATAATCTAGTCAATATTTGCGGCGTTAAGTTTGGGCTGAGGCATGTAAATGACAATTTTTTTGTTGCAAAACCTATCATTTTTTATTTCAATTTGAAAGCATTTGCTCTTGCTTGCTCATTGTATATCTATTGTACAAATTTGCAGTATTAGTGCACTGTGATCTCTGTTTCCTGATGAATATGTAGACACAGAGCAAGGAATTTGCTTTAGCAAGTAACTACCAGGAATTTGTGATGATTTTGCTTGAATATTACGTTTTTCACCATCCCTAGAGTTTTACCTTTTTACCATCCCTCTCTTTTCTATTTATTAGAGTTGCGCCTTTCACCATCCATAACCCTCTGTTTCCTTGGAAGGAAGGAAAACTGTAAGGAATACAAAATTGCAAGGAAAGAAAACTGCAGGGAAAGAAAAAAATTCATATCATGTTTCCTTGGAAGGAAGGAAAAGAAGAAGGAAAATTAATTTCGAAGGTTGGGCGAAGTGGCATTGTGTTTTCTCTAACTTTTCCGTCCGATTCGGGCGGAAAAGTTTCGAAGGAAAAGTTACAAAATTTTTCACCCACTTTTCCTCTCAAATTTTTCCTTCCGCCTAAGGAAACAATAAATTTTTTTTTTCTTTCCCTCTAGTTTTCCTTCTAAGAAAACAGACCCTAAGAGTCTTTGCCTGTACACTTTGTGCACTCATTGTTCTACAACATGGTAGGAACTAGGAAGATATGTCAATATGTTTATTTTTCTTAGATGCTCTAGCATTCAAAAGTTATCATTATTATGACTTCTATATAGACCTGGCAAAAATTGACCCGACCCGCTGATCCGACCCGACCCGACACGAAGTTAGGCAAGTTCGGGTCAGCCATAATCGTGTTCGGGTCATAAACAGGTCAACCCGTTTATGATCCGAAAATAATTGTGTCGTGTCGGGTTATAAACGGGTTGACCTACTTAACCCGTTTAAAATATAAATTATATATGTTTTTACATTTCTAAAGCCTACTCATTCGAATGGGCCTAAAAAATATATACCCAAACAATTATTTAAGCCCAAATAGCCCACTTGCCCGGTATAACCCTAAAATCTAAATTACTATTCATTAAACCCTAAAATCCTCCCTTCAGCCGATTCTTTCCCGTCGCCTTCGCCACTCGTTCGCCTTCCACCACTCCTTGTTCCCATCGCCTCCATCACTCGTCTTTACTGTCGCCGGCCAGATCTCTCGTCGCTGGCGAGATCCCTCGTCGCCGCCTCCATCACTCCACAAGGTTTTTACCGTCGTCGACTAGATCTATCGTCGCCGGCCAGATCCCTCGTCGCCGCCTCCACCGCTCCATAAGGTTTTTACCTCGTCGGCTAGATCTATCGTCGCCGGCCAGATCCCTCATCACCTCCACCGCTCCACGAACACGAAACGACGCCGACCAGATCCCTCATCGCCTCCATCACTCCACGAGGTGTTTAACATCGCCGCCTCTCTACTTGCCGCACCAGCCAATGTCGTTCCGCTCTGCTTGCCGCGCCTCCATCCAGTCGAGTAGTCGACGTTGTTCCTCTGTGTTGCTGGCTTGCTGCGCTTCCAATTCCATCTCTCAGCCTCAATCCAGCCATCTCTCCGCATCAATCCAACCCACTCTTCAAAATCAACACACCAGGCACTCATCAGCTCCCAAGTGTGATGCAATCTATAGCTATGTTCCAAGCTACATCCAGTTTCCTAGATGCAAACTACAGCTATAATTGTAGGATTAGGAGGAAGAGTAAATTTAGTTATATTAGTGACTTTTGTGACTTGGTTATATTAGTGATTTAGTTATATTAATGATTTTTTGTCATATTTGTATTATTGCTATACATGTGAGTTTGTGAATTGTCATTTTGGTTTTAATCGGGTCTTGTCGGGTCACACAAATTGGGTTAATAAATGATCTAATTATTAAATAAGTTATTCGGGTCATGTTGGTATTCGGGTTAATATATGACCCATTTAATAAACGGGTTACTCGAGTCATGTCGGATTGACCCGGTTAATCTCGTGTCGTGTTTGGGTTATACATTTTAACCCAATTAATTAAACGGATCGTGTTCGGGTTAGCGTAATCGGGTTACGGATCACAGCTGACATGATCCATTTATAATCCGCTGACTCAAATTGTCAGGTCTACTTCTATACAATATCACTGTCTCTTTACTACGTAAAGAAAAAAGCTCCAGTATCTCATTTTACAAGTCAGCATAAAATGCTTTTTAAAAACAATTATTTATGTATAACTTATCCAAGTTTTTCAAAAGAATAAAATCGGTAGGAGCATAAAGCGCTTGTTTAATCTCCAGCTCTCATATGATATCCAAAATCGGCTAAGACAA
This sequence comes from Costus lasius, assembly GCA_027563935.2. Lineage (NCBI taxonomy): Eukaryota > Viridiplantae > Streptophyta > Magnoliopsida > Zingiberales > Costaceae > Costus > Costus lasius. The sequence goes on from CM050449.1 coordinate 3,582,459, forward strand.
GAAACCCTCTTTAAGTCTTAATTTGAGATAAAAACTTAAGCAATCTCGATCCTCAGTATATAAATTAGTCGCCTCCCCTATCTTCTCTTTCTGTCATCTATCTTAGGCCAGCATCAGTAATAATCCCGCGAAGAGGGAGTCAACTTATGCCAGCGTCCGTGCTGGCTAGGCCTTGAGGTAGGGTACTACTCCTATTTTATCCTCACCAATCCGGATCAAGTCAAAGAGCAAGGCAGCCTTGATCCAACTGCTCATAGCAATGTACATCACCCTGGTTCATCAACCAGACAAGTTTGTTGAGTCAATCAGCAACTACCCAATATGGGTCAATAAGTCAACATAGTTCGACCAACCCAGGTCTAATAATAAGTCCATCGTCTCCCTGGTTTCAGTCTCCCCCGCACCTGTCCATCGGGCCCTGTCACCCTACCACTAACACCAGTATCAACATCTCGTAGTGCTGCTATTGCTTTGGTGATCGCCTCCCTTCGTTCACTAAGAAGATGCGTGCAAGCGAAGCAAGCAGTTGTCATTCGCCGATCACCAAAACAGTAACAGCACCATCGTTTGCCGATCACCAGAGCCACGAGTTGCGTTGTTGTTCGCTGATTGCCAGAAGACGCAAGCTATCGTTCGCCGATTGGTAGCATCGACTTGGAATCGCATGTGAATGTTATGGCGTGCAAAGCTATTCAAGGCATCGGGCGTTGCGAGTATGATTGGGAGGAAAAGCTGCATAAGCTATTAATAACAACTTCTTATGAACAGTGTAACTTCTCTATTTTCCCAAATACCTCAAAAGGGTATAAGCTGCTGGCCACCTAGTAGAAGCTAATAAGCTACCAATCCAAACACCCCCTTAGTTGTCATAGTGGTTCAACCCAATGTGATTCACAGTTCAATCCCTTTGATGCATAGGCTACAGTAATTTCACTAAATCTTATATACATTATCATAATTTCTTGTATTTTTTATACGAAACTAAACCTAGATATCACCCAATACATTTATAGCTTTCCCTACTTTTGCCACTTGCATATTAAGCATTCTATTAAGGTAACGGAGGGTTCATTGGCAATGGCATTTGTGCACTTATCTTTTTTATTTATAGGATCGTTTAACTCAGGTTTCTATTCTGGAAAAAGCATTGAGGTCAAACTAGAGGCAAAAATGAAAGGGATCATTCTTGAAGCGGATAAACTTGTTCTTATCAACTCTATTATTAATTATATAAATATTAATTCTTGTGTCAATTCTAACATTTCTGGAGAAATTTTACAAGTGTATCACATGCTATCCTCAATTGTTTTCGCTGCTCTAGTGAACGCAAACTAAACCTTAGGCCGTGGCCCATGCTCCTTAAGTCTGTTTTATTGGAGAGACTCTACAAGGGAAAGAAATAAAAATGCAATAAATTTGGTAGTTTTTGCATTCAGATTCATTGCATTTTCTCTTTTTTCTCTTATAGATTTTCTCCAATAAAAAAAATATTTTTTTAGATAAATAAAGCATAAAGAAAAGGAAAATAAATAAAGTAATAGAATTTTATCTAAATTGGATAGAAACAAAAGACACGTGAAGGGAAGGAAATTTTCTAGGCACGGGTTCCCTCCTTGAAAATTTTAGGAAGAATGAAGATAATTTGAGAAAAAAATTATATCAATATAATTTATACACTCTAAGTAATTCAATGGTATTAATATTATCATAGATAGACTTATGCACGATCAAAAATTAATAAAAATATTATGGTAGAAAAACTGTCGACGACAATTTTTTCTACTATAATATTTTTATCAATTTCTCATCGTGCATAAATCTATTTATAATAATATTGATATCATTGAATAGCTTACGGTGTATGAATTATATTGATATAATTTTTTCAAAAATAAATTCTTAAATTTTTTTCATCCTTCTTAAAATTTCCTAACTTTGCTCTCAACTGTCCGCTATTTGATATCGCCTCCCTTTTAAGTAATGTGAGGGCTTATTGAGAATGACTCTTCCAGACATAAGACATAAAAGAGCTATCTCATTGGCAACCCTGACTCATTCTAGGAATCCAGTTACTAACGCACACTGTAATTTGGACCCGATGGGCCGAAAAAACTTTTAAACGCACAAAGGTGTTTAAGAATTTCTAATATCTCGCTCATCCGTGTTTTAAGATCTATATAATAGTCAAATTTTTTTTATTATCATCATCCTTTTTGTTGTATATAAAAAAAAATTAAAGCAATGAACAAATTAATATATATTTTTATTTTAAAATTCATGAAAAATTATCTGATTTACTCTTCTATGACGGGCTTAAAAATAAGAAGGAAAAGTCCCGCTTAAAAACACACCCATGACGAGCTTAGAATAAGTAATTTTCATTATCTTATTTGGTCACCCGGATAAAACATCGTATTTTTCTCAAGTTTGATATTCAATTTACCTTCTAGTGCAGCGAAGGGCTTTAACCCTGATCATCCTAATAATACTTGTCTATTCTCTCTTGCGTCGGTGGCTAAAGTACTTATTAGTTATTATTCTTCTTTTATTAAAATAGTTATTGTAAATGGTTGTGATTAGTATAGCAGAGAATCCAATCATATAGCTCATCTTTTGCTACCATATCAAAAATTTATATATTTTTTTAAATCAAGACTGCTAATATTATTGTACTGATTCTTCATTACAAAGAGCAACCTTCAATGAAAAATAATGTAGCAGCCAGTTGACAGAAAACAGAATAAATCAACGAGTTTATTCTCAAGAATCCTATTTTATTGGAAATAATGACGCACATCAACATGACCGACTACACAGGGCTGGTTTCGGATTGCTGGCACCTGCATTTTGCGGCTGCGGCCTTTTGATTTTATCAAAAGTGATTGGGCGGCTAATGCTGGGCGCACTAGCGATTTTCGGCTGCCTGAGAGAAGCAGCTAATTATCTGCTTTTGTGGAGAATCAGCTCGCTTCTCTCTTGAATCATCTTCCAACACCTCGTTGCAGCATTGCCTCCTCGCCTGCTTCCACGCCTCGCCGGAACTGCGCCCGCCGACCTCCTGCTCCTCGCCAGCCGACCTCCAGTGCCTGCTCCAGCTCCGGTTAACCTCCTGCTCCAACCTCTAGCGACCCGTCGAGTTCGATCACCTGCGCCGCCGACCTCCAGCGTTTGCTCCAGCTCCGGTTGATCTTCTGCTCCAACCTCGCCGACCTCCAACGCCAGCTTCAGCTCCGCCGACCTCCTGCTCCAACCTCGCCGACCTCTGCATCTAGATCCACCTCTGCGTCCCGCTCATGTGCCTCGTCGACCTCCTCCGCCTCTGCGTCCAGCTCTCGCACCTCACCGACTTCCTATGCCTGGCCGACCTCCATCGCCTACCTCTGCTTCCAAATCCACCGACCAGCCATCAACCATCGTCCAGATCCGCTCACCTCGAGGATTGGTCAAAGATTAATTAGTTCTAGGTAGTGGCGGTGGCTAAAATGGGCGATCTGGCGATTGTCGCTAGGAGTAGGGGATTGAGCGGCTGCGTGGTTGGGCCTTGGGCTTGGAGAAGAACTGCCACCATTTTTGCTCAACCTTCCCCTGGTTAATCACTGATTCACTAATAGTTTCTTTGAAGAATGGAAGATGAGTTGCTCTGTTCTATGCTCAAGTCAACCGTGGAAACTGCGTAACATACGCGTTGATTGAAGGCATTTACTTACAATCAATTTATAAGAAAGATTTTTGTTTTCTATTTTATTAATTTATATGATACAAGTTATATTTTCTTAAATTATAGAATTATAACTCTTAACTATTCTTAAATACTAATTTCTATGTGAAAAATAATATTTGTATTGTTTGATGCTGTTAAAATATTTAATTATGTTAAAAATTTCTACTTAATTAAATAACATAGCATTTTTATTATGTTGACTAGCACTTGCAGTTTCCCAAACAGCTTCTGCTTCTCTCAGTTAGCTATCTTTCAACCAACAATTTTCCAACCAGCAAAAACTAAAAGCAGAATCAATTCTAAACTGGCCCACAAGCTCTTATTCAAGGTAAATTTCCTTCCAAACAGTCTGCTTTTACTTATGGAAGGAGTATTCATGACAATATCTTCACTGTTCAGGAGGTGCTTCACAGTTTATATAACCGTAAAGGCAAGGTTCCGGACGTTCTTCTTAAAATTGACCTTGAGAAGGCTTTCGACTCGATTGATAGAGAGGCGATTATCCATACCTTACGTCTCCTTCAGCTCCCGGAAAGGTTCATTGGCTGGTTGTCTGCTTGCATCTACTCCCCCTCATTCGCCTGCTGCCTCAATGGATTTACTACTCGGCGCTTTCAGGCTTCCCGGGGAATTCGGCAAGGGGACCCTCTCTCTCCTTATTTATTTGTTATTACTACTAATCTCATTAGTGCGCTTATCAGGAAAGGTATTAAGGAGGGCCATTTTTCTCCGATCAAGATTAAAGATTGTCACATCTCTCACCTTTTATATGCTGATGATCTTATTATTTGCTTAAGGGCTAATCATCATTCATGCAAGTTTCTTCGGCAAACTCTAGATCATTTCCGTGATTTTACGGGGCTCAAGATCAACTTGGAGAAATCCAGAATTTTTTTCCCCAGACGCTGTATGCCTTGTGTCAAGAATCGCATTATTCAGGAGCTTGGTATGAGGGTTGGTCAGTTCCCCTTCAAATACCTTGGTGTGTTGATCTCCCCCTCATATACTGGCCGGCAAAATTTTCAGCAATGTTTGAACATATTAAATAATAACCTTGAGTCTTGGAAAGGGCGGTTTTTATCTCTTGCGGGCCGTGCTACACTTATCCAGAGTGTTCTTACTTCTAAAGCTCTTCATTACATTGGTTACGGGCGGTCTGTCGATCTCGCAACTTGAGAAATTGAACGCTCGGCTTCGGCATTTTCTTTGGGCGAAAACTGATAATAGCAAAGGGATTCATCTTATCAGGTGGGATAATGTTATTCGGCCTCGTAATCAAGGGGGTTTAAATATCAAGGACTTTACTATTTTTCGCACTGCTTTAAATGGTGTTCGTCTTCTGGATTTGCTCAATCACTCCCCTAAACTTTGGGTTCGGCTCAGTATGGCTAAGTATGGTGTTCCTTCACCATGGTGTAATCTCTACCCTAAGGCTGCCAGTGCGACTTGGAAAGTGCTTCTTCAAGATCTTCATAAGCTTAAGACTTTCTTCTCCAAAAGTATTGGTAATGGCCTCAGTACTTCTATTTTACATGATCCATGGTGTACTGAGTTCCCTATTGCTAGTACACCTACCTACATCTCTCCTAATTCTTCTGATGCTTCTATGGTGGCTGACCTTCTGCAATTAGGCGACTGGGACCTTTCGAAACTGATGCAACGGTTTGGTCCTGACTTGATACAAGTTATTGCTAATATTAGGCCTGACTCGACTGCAGAAGACAAATGGATATGGCGTTTGGGCTCTATGGGTTTGCCTCTTACTAAAGTTATATATCATGCTATTTTGAGGGAGCGGCTTTCTTCTACTGAGGAGCATTGGATTTGGAGGGCGCTTTGGCGTCTGGAGGTTCCGCCCAAGCTTAAGTTTTTTGGGTGGAAATTATTACATGACAAGCTTCCCACTATGGATCGTCTCAGCCGGATATGGGACTCGATGGACACTACTTGCGTGCTATGTGGTGAGGAGTCTGAGACTAGTATTCATATTATCTACGACTGTAGCTTTGCCATAGGTATCTGGCAGTTAATCTCTGGTCCTCTGATTCGTTGGGAACACTTCCATCATCGTATGAGCCGTGGTCGGTGGGTTCATCTTGGGCGAGATATGGGTCATAAATGGACTGTTATTCTGTTAACGACTATATGGAACATATGGAAAGCTCGAAATGCTCTAAAGTTTCGAAACGAACAGCGTACTTTACCTGAGGTCATTCGTGCGATTCATTCTAACCTCAATGATTTTGCCTTAGCTTACAAGCAGAGGCTTCCCCCCTCACTTCAACCCCGTACTCGTCCTATTCGATGGATCGCACCGCCCGACGGGACCCTTAAGATAAACACTGATGCTTCTTGGCACGCTCACACTAAGGATGCTGGCGTCGGTTACATTATTCGGGACCATTTGGGGGTAGCAAGTATGGCTGTTGCTGCCCATTCCACCTGTGATTCTCCCCTCCAAGCTGAGCTTATAGCCATTCGGAGCGCTCTTGGCTACGTATATTCTGGTAATGGGTATAGGCTGATGCAGCTTATTCTTGAGACTGACTCCTTGGAAGCTTACAATCTCTTAACTGATGCGAGTACTTACCCTCCAAATGCTCTTCATGGTCTTGTGGCTGAAATTAAGCATCTTTCCACTGGTCTGAATTTGACTTATCATCATACCATGAGGATGGGGAATCAACCAGCAAATTGGCTGGCTATTCATGCTCGAATCGAGCATGTGTTTCTTTTTCTTGATAAGGATTGGCCTCCGGCTTTATCCTCCGGCTTTATCCTCCTTACTTCAAGCTGATGTAATCTGAGCTTTGCTCTATCCTTTATCTTTGATTAAAAAAAAAAAAAAAAAAAAAATTGCAACTTGTGCGAGAAATGGCCATCTCTTATTCGCAGATCCACCTAAAATTAAGCCTACGAAAAAGTCAAAGAGATCAATCATACGGTATACAGAAAAAAGGCATCCGGACTGCAGCAGAACCAGATATTACAATACTCATTGAAGCAAAAAAAAAAAAAAACAATTTATGAGGAATACAATCGGCTTGTATGAAGTGAAATGTACACTGAAATTGATCAATTATACAAATCGAAAATGATCACTCTGATAGGTGAGTACGGAAGAAAATTGCTTGATCGACCAAAATATGCATCAACTAAAACAAATCAAGCTTCAAATATACTTACCTGCTGTGTTAGGTCACTGCCGAAATTAATAGTTCTAATTCTTTGCACTGTCGAGTCGAATTGGACATTCAGTCGGTTCTCTCTCCTGTAGATTCGGAAGGACGACGATATTAGACTTGGAAATATCGCAACTGCTGTTCGTGGGCAAGCTCAAGCGCTGGGCATTACTATCGCAATTCTTTTCCTCTTCTAATGAAAAATCAAGCTGCCTCTCCAAAGATTTGATAATTGCGGTTCTTTTGGCCCTCAAATTGTATTGAGGAGAAACGTTAAAGCTATTGTTTCCATGGTATAAAATGTTTCCACTTTCACAAGGACTTGAACTGGGTTTTGACATTAAAAGAATCAGCTGCCTCGAAGTTTTCTGTGCTCCTTCTCTGAGCACTACCAGAACTATCCAAAAATTTTGCACCATCTACCTTTGAGGAACTACATTCAGAACCATGGTTCATTTCTGCTTCCCTTTTTTCTTCCTTAAAATAGAGGGTGTGTTTCGGAAACTTCTAGCTGCATCTTTTAATAGGGACTCAAAACTTTGAACAGGATTCTTCGAGGAAGGTGTCAGATATTCACTTAGGTGATTCCCTAAATCCTGAGCAGTCTGATCGCTGGAAAGAATCGTGTGATGTGGTTTGAAGAGAAGATGCAGAAAGGCACACTTCTTCCAAATGAGGTGGCTGATAAAAGAAAGAACCGAGGAAAAGAGGAGACTTGCGACGCAATGCTGGTTTAGATGTTTCAGTGTCTTGATCATTCTCACCAGTGTAGTTAGATTCTATAAAATCTGTTTCAGGATTAGATCTAGTGCAGATATCAGATGTCGGAGTGTGCATAATGCTTTCAGCATCTGGATCTGTTCTTTGAACTGTCAAATTTGCAAAAGCTTCTGTCTTCGAATTTTGGGCTGTTGACAATTGCAACCAATTCCTTTTATCTTCCATTGTAAATAGATCAGTACGCTGACCAGAATCCATGGAACTAGCTGATCCAGATACAGCTCTGGTAATTGTGTCTGATCTGTCACTGGAGCTAAGTAGTGAATGTCCACTATCTACTTTTATTATACACTTTGAATCAACCATCTCAGGTTTCAGAACTGGTGGAAGCTTACCAGTAGCCAAGAAAAAATATAACTTTTTCTTCAAGGAACTATTCCAGTTATTCTTAATTGAGTTGTCAGTCCTAGCCCCAAAATAGACAAGAAAATGAGATCAGACATTAAGGTGCAAGCAAGTGAAGGATATATACTAGCAAGATTCTACTTAAATGAAATATTATTACATCAACTAATATTATTAGTAAATAGCTAGTTTCATTCATTTTATGTGATATCAGGAAATTGTTCTTAGAAATAGAAACTAAATAATATTATCTACTTCAAAACCTTAGTTTCCAAATATTGCAGTCAGCATGTATATTAGCAAATGCCAAACCTGTTTCTCGGCCACAAAAGAATACAATCTGACAATCTATTTCATTTTTCTGACATTCAGCTATGATATGCTTCCAGAACAATGATGCAAGAAGAAAATAGGTGGGATGTAGACTAATGAATCTAAACAAATTTAATATAATGATATAATCAATCGCTGCTTCAATAGCCATTTTCTAAAAACTAACATATATTTTAGATATACTATTGTCTAAACATAAGAATAGAATTCATACAATTTTGCTGGGAGATAGATGTGTTTTTAAACTCTAAACATCTCCAAAAATCCTTGTTTGTGCTAGCTGTTAACCATCGTTTGCTAGTTGCTCCTGCATTACATAAGTCTTTTTGGCCCAAGAAAGAGAAAATCTGAATAACATATATGTAAATTAATGTTAAAGCGAGTATGGCAATCAAGAATGAAGCTAAATATCAAATAGTTGGATCTAATGCATACCAGGTATAGCAAATCATCTGAAAGATCCATCCTAATTCTTATGTCTTCAGTGCGTCTATTAGTTAACCTATCTTCAGGATCAGGACCACCTCCTTCATTATTAAACTCACGATGGTTTTCAGATAACATTGATGAACTTTTAGGAATGTAATCAGCAATTGCAGGTACATCAGTTCCTTCAACTCCTGAGGAGGATGGAAACCTGAATTCAAAATACAAAAAAGAGGTGAAGAATTGATCATAAGGTCAGGGGATCTTGTCCACAATTATTCTCCATCGACAAGAGCCAAATATTATGTGTGATCATAATTTTTGTGTGACAAAGGAATAAAAAAAATCACAAGCAGTTTCAAATATTCATCAGGTGCTACGGTTGAAACGCAAAGCAGCTAGGAAACATTCAAAAGTTAATCCAACGGGGACATAAAAGTAATGCATACAAGCATACCAAAAACAATTCCTTGATTATTTAATTTTTAAGCCAAAAAAAGGGCATTTGACAACTACAAGAAACTAAAATCCCTTTGTGTCTTCTCAAATTGGAACATTTGACAATAATCCAACTATCCAAGTGTAATCACTTCATGTTTCTTTCAATATAAATAAGTTCACTTGCAATGATGGGCATTCTAATCATTTCAAAGTTACAAAGTTCCATACAAGTCCTGAGCAGAATGCTAATTATTTCTCCACAATCTTCTTTAACAATTCACCATCCATGCAAAACCTCTTAGCCTTAGACGCGTTGTAATATTAGTCACGGTTCCACGTGTTTGGCCAGTAATTATATTCGTTTTGATGCTGAAGATAGAGGAAATGCCACTCTCTGTGGAGTTTGTTGCTGTGGTAGTTGGTCAGGACTAGTCCTTTGTTCCTGCGGCAAATTGGTAATCGAGTTAGGGTTCACATTTGCGTCATCATCCTCCTCCTCTGTTTCTTCGATTGGAGCGGTTCGTTTCCTTGGTATCAGCAGCTGATAATTGGGAATGATCAAGGTGTCCTGTTCCGGCGGCAAGGGTATACTCCCGGGTGGAGCTAGCGTCTTGGGCAACGGGATCTTGTTTCTGCTCCTCGCCAGATCGAGCAATACCTAGAGATCCATAAACCATAGCATATCAGGAGAAAAAGTACAACCCTGAAACGCAAGAAAGCTGCTACTTTTATGAAATCGGGAGAAGACAGCGTGATTAGGGTTAGGGTTTCGGCGTACCTCGCGGGGCGGGGGCTGCGAGAACGAGAAGTTAACCTTGGACTGGATGGCGAGACGGACGTCGTCTGTGTCGATGGAGGACTTGGAAGCATGGTCGGCGTAGATCTGAGCGTCGGAAAGCACATCCACCACATAGCGATAGGTGAGCTCCAGGAACTGGTGCACCACTCGCGGCTCGTACTCGCCCTCCGTTAGTCCCATGGACCGAAGAAGGTCCTTCACCATCCGCGCGTCGCGCGGCTCCTCCGCGGCCTCTGCCTCCTCGCGCTTGGCGCCTCCGCCGTCTCTCTCCATCGCTTTGTAGCACTTCCGTTAGAAAATAAAGCAATTACAACAAACAAATGAAGCTTTGTAGCACTTCCAGAAACAAAAAAGATCATGCAAAAGATAATTAATCCAATCAGCGCCTTTATCATCAGAAACTTGTGCACTACTACCAGATAAAAGCATAAAAATTAGTGAATATGAAAGGTGTAAACAAAAACATTCAACTACTTCAAATTTTAAAACCATAGAAACTAGCTAATTTTTTACAATGATTCAAGGCTATACTAAAAAGGGGTAGATTTTACAATGGAATGATTCAAGTCTCTGGTGGGTGAAGAAGGGATCAAGCGGCAGACGGAGAGGCTCGGCGGTGGAAGAGGCTTTGCAGCGGAAGGGAGAAGGAAGGGAGAAGGGCTCTGGAGGGCCGTACAGAGGCAGCTCGGCGGATGAGTGAAGGAGGGTGAAGAAGCGGAAGAGTGAAGGAAGGGAAGGGCTCTGGAGGGCCGTACAGAGGGCAGCTCGGTGGTGGAAGAGGCGGCTCGGCGGATGAGTGAAGGAGGGTGAAGAAGAGCTCTGGAAGGCGGCAGCAGAAGAGGCGAGGTGGCGGTAGATGGGGGGGGGGGGCAAATGAGGCGGAGGAGGGCGACTGACGAGGCGGAGGAGGGCGGAGGAAAATATACCTTGTGGAGAAGGGAACCAGCGTCGACCGGCAGCAGCAGCGATGGATCGGTAGCAGCGATGGTGTCGCGGCAGCTGGGATTTGTGCGCGTGCTAGGGTAACGTTAACAACGCAGCGCGTTGTTTTTTCCTCAGCTCGTTTTCCACCCGTTCCTTCGTTTTTCCTTCTCAGCTTTTCCGTCCGTCTCGGTAAACCACGGCTTGCATTATTTTTTCATCCTCTCTCTTATTTTTCTCCCCTAGTACACACGGTGTATAGTAAAAAACAGATCCCAAGAGAAAACTCGAGAGAAGAACTAATCTAATAGACTTTAAGCCACTAGAAATGTGCATAAAGCCACGTTTCAATAGTATAAATTGATTAATGTATAGTTGAGCGAATCACCGAAGTTTACAAAAATCATTTAAGAAGATGAAAATGAGTGCCACACAACTAATATTCTCTCATATACAAATAAAAAAAAATGACAAACCTTATACTAATGAGGTACACAATACCTTGTCTCAAACCATGTTATTTAATTTCTTCACACAACTAAGTTAGGAATGACAATCGAGTAGAATTTTAGCGGATACCCGATCTACCCAAACTCGATTATAGTTAATCGGAGTAGCTATTAATCGGGTTTGGATAGGGTAGGGTAATAAGTATACTGTTTGTGTCGGGTTCGAGTAGGATTTAGGCAGCATAGGTCGGATACCCACCTACCCGAATCCAATTTTATATATATATATATATATATATATATTTAATTTAAATATTCGTAATCCATAACCCACTGACCCATTATTTACTAACCTAACACCCATATCAAACCATAAAACTCAATCCCCCTCTCATTGCCGTTGTCACCACCATCCCGTTGCCGTCGTTGCCAGCATCTCGTCGTTGGTGTCGCCACCATCTCGTTATTGCCATCGCCACCATCTCGTCGATGTGAGCCAGCTATCGTTACCATCTTCGCAAGACCACCGTCGTCGCTGCGAGCCAACATCTCATCGCCGCTGGAGCCATCGCTGCAAGCCAGCCACCGTTGCCTCACATGGAGCTGGAGCCGTCGCCACAAGAAATCGCCCAAGAAATAGGGAAGTGGAAAACTAAATTTGATTTTTTATTTTATTTTTTATATTATTATTAAATATATTAATAGGGTTTTGATATAGCGGATACTCGATTTTTATTTGGGTAATTAAGTATTTTTATTATTTAAAAATTTTAATCACAGGTATTTATAAGGTTCGGGTACTTACTGAGTAGTAAAGATTTTGTTATGGTCGGGTTCGAGTAGGGGTGGAAAAAAAAACTCAGGTAGTTAATCGGATATGGGTAGTGTAAAAAATATTCAGGTTCGAATATGGATAATGCAAAAATTGTGGATTCCCTATCTACTGCCATCGCTAAGCTAAGTCCATTATGTGTTCATCTAACTATCTATATCCATTTTTACTACAAGTATTGGTCATTGACAATAATGTTTTAACCAATTTCCTTTTTATCGTAGTTATATATGGCTGATTGAAAATTGAAAAATAATAGATTCATACACTAAATCAATTAAACTAAAGAAAAAAAGTTGTCTATTCTGTATCAAAATTTTGATTGAGAATAATACATTTTATATTAGATTATTAGAAAACATTTTATATGAGAATACTAGTGGCTAAAAATCTAAAATGGTTCTAGTTGCAAGTGTGTATCTCGCCATTTAATCATTTATGCTCCTGAGAAAAATAAAAGGAGAAGAAAAAGAAAAATAATAAGAAAGAAAAAATAGAAAAAGAGGAACATGTAAATCAAGAATCACATGATTCAAATGGAAAAAAAATGAAAAGAAAAAATAGTAGAGGCGGCAGGCAGGTGAGCTCGGCATAAGGGAGCACATTTTTTAGGAATTCATATATGCCTAAAAAATTAGAAAACCCTGCACATCACCGTTAGATTGATGATGGTGCAAATCTCTATATCTTGAAACCCGTGATAACTTTTTCAACCACTCACATCACAACAATAGTGTACATCATAACACGTTTTGGACGATGTAGATTCGCGAAAATTAGGCATTAGGGAATGTATAAAAAATTTTTCCGGCACAAGGTAGGTGCGGCAGGGCAAGTAGGCAAGAGGCAAGTTGAGTAGACAGGAGAGGCAAGCGCAGCAAGCATGGGTAGGTGAGCAAGGGAGACTCTAGGTGGCGAGGGAAGTGGGGAGAGAAGGGAGAAGAGGAGGGGGGGAGGACATGGGAGAGGAGGGGTAGCAACGAGTGACTTGGTGAGCAAACGAGTAAGGATGAAGAAACGAGTGAGATGCATTTTTCACCGAATTTGGATTGATTCTAAAATAGGGGAAAATGAATTTTAGTTCGCCTTAGTAAAAGAGGGAAAAATGTCTTTCCTTCTTTCTTTCTGCCCAGTAGACAGTGTTTGATTTAAGTATACCGGAAATTATTAGTCATTTTTGGATCGATATTGAGCTTTGGTAAATTACACATGTATTCGAAGTTTTTATTTCATACAATACATTTTATGGATTCAAATATCTATATTGTATATTTAGTTTTTAGATTTTGATTTAGTTCGAATAATTGGGAATTTAACTGGGTTAATAAGATTAACTAAAAAATAATGTGTACTTGTCATCCCTATTACTGACATGAGGCACCTGATATTCATTCAATTCACATGCACTGTTTAACATGATTCTATATTTCTATGCACGGGAGAAGAGGCACGGTGTCACGCCCCGGTCGGATCGGCCTAAAAATAGCGCTTATCCGCTGTCTCAGGGTAGTCCGGCGGAACACCGGAACGTGATCGCGCTAGGGTTTCCGGGTAAATCTAACTCTCCAATTCGAAACCCTAGTTCCCCGCTCAACTTTTACCCCCAAATTATAATTCTCACGGAAAACCCTAACCCTAATTTAGGAAAGCCGGAAATAATCGGAACCCTAATCAAATAATACCTCTCGTCTTCTCATATTTTGACCCAATCTCGCCGAAGTCCGCCTGGCTGACGTCAGCAACTCAATCCGCCGCGTGATTCAAAAAACGCCGCTGACGTCCGCCTGACGTCGACCTTCGAATCGACTTCCGCCTCCCGATTTTGACCAAATCAAAATAGGAAGCGTCGTTCGCCCGCGTCGTCTTCAACCTCCGCTCGATGCCGCCTGCGTCGGAACGTCGTCCACACACGTGGACTTGTTAGAGGAGATACCTAGGTGGAGACGCCTCTCAGCCTCGGCCTTGCGTCGCCAACGCCCGTCGTCGGTTGGGATGAACGGAGGAAGGGACGCTCATCGTTGATGAATACAAAAGGAAGAAGAGATGCCGAAACAGAGGAAAACAGGGGAAAAGCTTCGTTCGATTCCTTTCGTAAATCCGAACTACAAAAACCCCTCACCTCTCGTCTTCTCACGCCGGCGACGATCTCACTCTCGTCGCCGTTCACAAAAGCCCTCTGATCCCGACTCTCCTCTCTCTGGTGGCCGATCTCTCTGCTCACGGATTCTCCTTCAAGCTTTGCTCACCAATCCCCTAAGTTCTCTCCTAAACTCCCTCGTGTCACTCCCCTGCCAGGAGTCTTATAGGGGAAGCCCCGTCTCTGTCGCATGGACCGCGTCCCACACCAAAGCCCTCTAATGCTGCCGAGTCCGCCGTCCGCGCCTGTCGCTGAAGACCCGCTCGTCCCGCTTCGTTCGCGCACGCCTGCGCGAAGCTTGCGAAGATGACGCTCGTCCGCGTCCTTCGCGTGGAGCCACCGAGCTCCTGCCCTTCCGCGTCCGCCGAAATCGGCTTTACTTCGTCCAACGCCGTAGACGCCGTCTCCGTGCGTCCGATCTCCCCGCTCGACGAAGCCATCCGCGTCCGAACAAATCGGGGAGGACGACGCAGCTGACGCGGCTTCAGTTGTTGGGTCAACATCACCTGTTGACCGCGCTCCTCTCCTCCAATTAGGGTTCCATGGGTGTTGGCTTGGGCTGAACCGGGGAGTCTAGGGCCTAACCCACGGTGTGACACCCGTGAACCGGCGGGTCCCAGGCTGCGCCGTGCGTAGCGGCTGGGCTGGGCGTGGCCCACGATCTCGACACACGCGGAGGCGCGAGGTTGACTCTAGTCCACGCGACGTCGACTGATGGAAGCGGACGGGAGCCGGTGAGCTACTACGGCATGGTTAGTGTCCCATCGGCGGCAGGGGGCATTGACGTACGGCGGACGGAGCGGTACAAGAGGAGCGGATGGAGTTCGCAGCTCTTCCTCTTGGGAACTCTCTCGGATGGAGCCTCTTTGGAGCAGAGGCGTCGGCATGGGGGCGTCTTCCCAATGAGACCGGGAGGACGTGAGCCGTCGTCTCCAGCGGGAGACGACAATTGCAAACGACGATGAAGGCGGGAGCGCCTTCTCCTCCTCTTCCTCGGGCGGCCGACGGTGACGAGAGTGTCGCCTCCTCCACGAGCTGCGGCGCGGGCTATGCCGTGCTCCTCTTCCCGAGACGGAGATCCCTGGCGGTGTGGTCGGCGAGCACTCCGGCGCCGGCGAGATCAGACGAAGAGGGAGAGTGGTGAGGTTGTAAATAGAGAGAGATGAGGGGTTTTGTAACCGAGAT
The DNA here is from genome assembly GCA_027563935.2 of Costus lasius. Taxonomy (NCBI): domain Eukaryota; kingdom Viridiplantae; phylum Streptophyta; class Magnoliopsida; order Zingiberales; family Costaceae; genus Costus; species Costus lasius. Next base: position 3,598,010 of record CM050449.1, read on the forward strand.
TTTAGGAGATGAATAAACCGGCGAAAGTTTCCCCTCTGGGTTGGCATTTGGGTGTGTTTCCGGCCGGTGAGTCGGCGACAATTTCCGACGTCCCTCCGGACGCCGATGAGGCTGAGGGGCGAAAGGGGTGCGAGCGTCCCCTTCCCTTGCCGGCCAGCTTCCAATCTGAGGACGTTCGCAGTGACGGCGGTGGACGCGTACACGGCAGCGTCGGGCGAGCGCGGGACGAAGCATAAACGAGAAAAAAAAAACGAAAATATCCCACATGGCGCTGGTGTTGACCAAATTCCGGACTGGGGCTGACACACGGGCAGATTATGCGGGAGTCATGGAAAAATGTCTAGGCACGGAGTTAATCCATCATTGAGTGAGCACGCATCTCAATATCACTCACAAAGTTTATTTGCGCTCACGGAGTTTGTTCACTGCAAATTTCTATTAGATTTTAAAAAGTTTAACAATAGATGTAAAGCTTGACAATAAATAGAAATATAAATTTCTGTTAAGTTTTAAACAAGTTTAATAATAAATAACAAAGTTTAATAATATCTCATTGAACTTTGTCAAATGCCAAGTTTGATAATAAATAGAAATATAAATTTCTGTTAAATTTTAAATAAGTTTGATAATATATTGTTGAACTTTGTCAAATGCAAAGTTGGACAATAAACAAAAATATAGATTTTTGTTAAGTTTTAAATAAATTCGACAATAAATAATAAAGTTTGACAATATATCGTTGAACTTCGTTAGATGTAAAGTATGACAATAAATAGAAATATAAATTTTTATTAAGTTTCAAACAAGTTCGATAATATGTCTTTGAACTTTATCACATACAAAGTTCGACAATAACTGGAAATATAAATTTCTATTAAGTTTTAAACAAGTTCAACAATAAATAACAAAGTTCGACAATATATCGTTGAACTTTATTATATATCGACGAACTTATTTAACACTTATAATTTTATCATCGAACATTATTATATATCGTCAAATTTGTCTGAAACTTAGACCCAAACTTGCATAAACCAATAGAAATAGTATAAAATATTTTAATGTGAATTCTAGTAAATTTATTAAATTTTTTATTCATTATTTTTATTAAATTTTGTATTTATGCTTATTGTTGTCGAACTTTGGCATTTATTATTATTATTTTTTTTGAAACTTAATAAAAGTTTGCAGGCAACAATCTCCGTGAGCGGCATTAAGATGTGTGCTCATTGAACGGTAGATTAACTCCATACATAGGACATTTTTCCGGGAGTCATAGTGGGACAAAGGCAGGGTCTACGTCAAAAGAATTTTAAGAAATATTTAAATATATTATAGAAAAATAATTTTTATAAATAAATTATATTCATATAATCTACACATTTTAAGTTATTTAATAGTATAAATTTTATTATTAATAAGATTATTCATAAAAAAATTAATAATTTTAGTATTATAAAAAAAAATTGTTTATAGTGTTGGCATCGGGTCGGAGCGGGGGCGGATAGTACCAAACCCGACCCTGACCCCGAACCCCAAACCTCATACCCGCCCCCGCCCCGCCGGGTTTGAGAAAACCAATCCCATCCCCGTCCCCATCGGGGAATCGGGTTACCTAATGGGTACCCGCAGAAAATTAGAGGAGAGAATTAGGAAATTACCAAATTAGATTAGGTTAGATACTTACATATATTTAAAATAGGTAGGGGTAAAATAGTCATTTTATTTGTCAGCGTCGGGTCGAGTATCTATGATACCATACCCGACCCTGACCCGATTTTTGTGAGTCGGATTTTCCCTGAACCCGACCCGACCCCCGGTCAACTCAAGTTTTCCCCGTTGACTTCGGGTCGAGTCTGGTATGGATTTTTTAGCCAACAATAAAGGCCTATTTGGCCTCACTTAAAGTTCTTTCAGCCCGGAATCCAAGACAACAAAAGCCAAAGTTGAAAAAGCCACATTTTCTAGCTTTTCAAACTTTTGGAGCTTTCATTCACTTTGAAAGCTGTGTTGCAGCTGATGTACAGTGGGGCCAAACAGACCCTAATTGTCTACAACTATAGTATATTTTTTGACTATAATATTTTCATACATTATATACATTATATTATTAGTACTATTTTATATCTTATAAATTATGTTAATATAATTTATCCAAAAAAATTACTTTACTATAAAAATTTTAAACCTTTTTAAATCTTTTATCATGTACCCTGCCTTAAGAGTTTTTTCCGTGGTGGCGGGTTGGTGAGACGACAGGGTTGGTGAGACTGTCGTCTCACCACCATCGCCTCTTTGCTCACCGAACTTTTTGAGTATTTCTCCTCTCACCTTCCTGACCCCTCTTATATGTATTCAAGATCCCGTCAATCCATCTCTTGAACCATAACGCCATCTGCCATGACGCTCGCCTTCCTCCCCGCGGCGCTGCGCGCGGCGTTCCTCCTCCGCCGACGTCCATTGCTCCTCTACGCCGTCGCCTGGTCTGTCCTCCTCACCTCTACGGTCGCGCTCACGTCCTTCGCTCCGGAGGTCGCCTTCGTTTGGGCCGTCATGCCGAACTCCTCCTTCTCCCGAGCATGCACCGCTGGCCCTGACGGCAGTGGTCTGGCCGTGAGGGTTCCGACGGAAGGCTCGCCTCGAGAGGTGGTGTGCGTCCCGGCGGGGCTATTCCAGCGGTCGAGAATGGACCTGGTAGTGCCGCCGCTCTTCGCCGCCTTGGTCGTTGGCGGCTCCACCTGCATCGTCCGGGCCGTGGGCTTGTGTGAATACGACGAGGAAACCCTCGCGTGAGGCGATGAAGGTTGCACGGTCATAAAATAGAGTTAATCTTCAGTAATCGCTCCTTGTCTGTGTATAACAAGTTTCCTCCAAATCGAAGACGATTTTATTTTTAGCAATCATGTATTATTCAATTATTTAAAGAAGCTTGTCATAATGAACCTCTTGGCACTCGCTTCACAATTTGATTGGATTTTACGTTAATTTTAAAATTTTTGGATTCATGGTTTTTATATTATCATCGTGTTTTTGGATTTATGGAGAGCTTGACATGATCTAATTTATAATGGCAAAAATATTAAAGAAATATTATTTGATCAACTCTACTTGATCTAAATAATATGAAATGATGCTCTCAGAGAATCTATTGCTATCTGGAGTCAATAATTATGTATTTAGATACATCCGTAGGGAGTCCAATTGTAAAGAAATCAGCATCATAAAATTATTAGCCAAATAAAATACATACTTGGCAAAAGAAAAAGTACTTTTGTCATAAATATTTTCATCTCTTTTTATTCAGAAATTATCCCAAACAAAAATAGAAAGTGGATGGAGGTATTAGATTTTTCTTCTTAATATTTAAAGAATTATGGCTTGTGTTTTTTTTATGCAGAATTTGGTGGTTCAATATTTGACCATGAATTAATTGCAGTCCACCAACCAATACCGACCAAGTAGGTTTTCCAGGAATCGCGCACAGCACAGACCCGAGAACAAGGCGAGAAAACCTCGATCCGTCTGCTCCATAACCGTCCCCCTTCTCATCTCCTACTTCCTCCCACATATCCTGCTCCATCTCTTACCACTCTTTCTCATCTGATTCAGCAATGGCGTCTTCTCCCTTATCATCGTCGCCCCTGTCGTCGGCCGACACTCTGCGGCGCCTACGCGCGCTGCGGCCAAATCCCCGCAATGACGGGCCCCCGTCTAAAAATTATTTCTTAAAACTAAAAAACTACACAAATTATCCCGTTTCAATACAATTAGTCTCTCATACCTAATAGTTCTGAAGAAACCTTAAAATAAACAAAAACAAATTCGCTATATTGTAATTTATTCTCATTTTACTCTAATATTATTTAGAAGGATCTAAATTTGCCCACACCTTGTAGTTTGTCTTAATTTATCTCCAAAATTAACCATAAAACTGTAATTATTACAGGTATATCTATGATTTAATCAAGAGTGCGAATTGGTGGACAATGAGTAAGATAATCAAGAGTGAATAAATTACAAGGGCCTTTTGTATTTTACCATGCATATTTTACTAAATTTTGATAAAATTATAACACTGCCAGTAAATCAATATGTAATAAATAATAGAAGGAAGGAAGACAAACTTTTTCTTTTAGATCTACAAGTCTAAGAGAGAACCATAAAACATAATGACAAGCTTTTAAAATAAAAGCTTCTTCTAAAATCGAGCATAATGGCGAATTGAGATTTCAAAACTACACGAACAAAAGTTCAGTAAATATCAAGCTAGACGTCGTACCTTGTACATAATCAATAATTTGTTATCTCCAAGGTTTAGTTCTCATAAACGTCAACCATGAATTTACTCTTTTGAACAGATGATGGAGGATGAAACAGCTGACACTGTGGCATTTAGAGCCACAGATTATGGGGAGAAGACATGGGGAAGATGTGTGGTATCAATTCCTCCTCTGTGACATAATACAGTGTTTGGAGCTGGCTAGTCCCTACTACAAAATGACACAGCTTTTCATTAGGCATTGTGCTATCAGTATTGATCAATTTTGAAGTTCCTTTATTAGGGTTGGAAACTCATAAGCATCACGGCCAATCACCTTAGAAGCACTTTCGCTTGTTTAACCTAGAAAGAGAAAGCTAAAACTTAAGCAATCTCCTTTAGAAATGTTGAGACCTATAAAGCTTTGCGCTCAACTCCTTGAATTCTCAGTTGCTATGGTTAAGGCCACCTTGTTGAGTGAGGTAGGCAAGCTATTACTACCAAGGTTCTCTTTACAAAGGGCCAAGAATTCTGAGGCTTGCTCAGAATCCGCAATGTAAACCAAGACACAAACGAAGAAAAATTACACGTGGCTATCTCAAGGCATCATAAACAACCATTTTGTTTTCCTATGGCACCATTTTCTTACTAAAACCAATTGGGGGCCACCAGTAATGCCAAAAATGACATAATATGTGAAGAGAACTTAAATATTTACTTGGTTGGCAGAGCAGCTCAGTAATGGCAGTAAGGCACTTTCCGAGCTACGGGATTACTTAGGTACTTAGCTCATTAAGACATTAATAGCTTAACAAGATCGACATGGCTCAACACCTTGGTATCTAATAAAATCTTTAAGTGAAAAAAACCTGAGTCACAAAGATATTAAATAAACCACCAAAAAAAAATACAAATATATAGAGGTCAGTTTTGATGCTTTCGGGTAAGAAGGAACGGGGGTACATGTCGTGTTCAAAGATTCCAAGGGTTGCTTGGAACGACAAAGACAGACAAGTTGATATTCAATCATGGTGTACATTATTGACTCGAGTTTCCAGCAATATGATGAACACTTTAGCCCGTACCTATGGCTGATCAGTGGTTAGAGGTACTTGAGCAAGCCTCGGCCCTCAACACTGAGTTTTGATGCTTGTAGGTTCTTCCGTTTGGGTCCTTTTAACTGCTGCAACTTCTTCATCATCTGCACGGTGGACTAAACTTGTTAACAATACATGACTCTTTAAGTTTCAAGGATTTTTCTCTGACCAAAAAAAAAAATTACACGATATATCTTTTGCGTGGAACAAAGAGAAGTTCTATTTATTTTGGCTCAAGACGCTGTGCCTATAATTAATTTATGTTTCTGGAGATGAAATTTAAGCTTTAACTCAACAAGAAACTAAAATAATTGAACTATTATATCTTAAAGGTAGACAGAGCAAACTAAAATTTCCAGGATTCGATTGAACATCATCATTCTTAATAAATGAATGGGCTTCCAAGTGTGAGATAAGAAATTGCACTTGTAACTAAATGAGAATAATATAGAAAATCTAACAGCAAAGCAGTAACCTCATCTTTTATGCTTTATTATCTAACAAAAAATTACACAACTCAAAATACAAAAATTATAATACAATGCATATGTTTCAGAAAGTGGACTGACCTTTAGTCTCCTCTGATCAGGGACAACTTGTCTTGCTCTTGCTCTGACTTCTTCAGGATCAACTTTAGACTGGGGTCGCACAACAAAATCCAGTGCCATTGCTTCTGGCCTAGAAGCATGTTGTCTAGCAGCTAAGTTGCCAGATTTTCTCCCCCTGCACACACATACAGAACATTATGTACCACACAGACGAAGGCAACCTTGATACATTAAAAAAAAGATATTCTGAACTATGTATCATCTTACTGGGAAAATTCAGCCAGATCAAGATCATCCTCCCGAGATTGCATGCTAGTAGCTTTAGCCACTTGCCTTAATCAAAACAACGAAGAACAGAAATAAGATAATCATAGACCAAGTATACGAAATAAGCTGCAGTAGTGTTGCAATGTCAGAGCAGACATCCTAAAAGGCTGCAGCACTTACTTCTGGGATGAAGGTCTTCTGTATGGAGCTCTGTCATCCTCGTAGCTTCTCATATCCTCGTATCTAGTGCTTTTGTTAAATATAGGTCGACTCTGCACGTGATAGTGTAAATAGATTTATTTTAAAATATGATGATATCAGATTTCAAGATGATAGAACAGAAAACAAACTAGAAACACAAGAAAGTGAAAGAGAAATGCTAGAGGCTTAAAGAATAAGATTGGATCCTACATATATAAAAACTTATTACCCATTTATCGACTAATTCTTTAGCAAGTTTTCTGTTTGCAGTTGTCTCTTCATCAGACTTTGACAAGAACATAATCACCTACGAACATATATGAAATCATAAGAAATTCAAACAAAAAATTCAATGCCAAAATTACCCACAAAGATAGTACTCACCTTTCCGAGGCCACTCTTTTTCAACTGTTCCCTCCTGTCATATTGCTCAAGATCAATTGGAAACTGCACCGTAGAAGTAATAAATATTATTTAAAGCATTAGGCACTAGTAAATTCATGCATATATGCATGCATGCATTCAGTTCTAGATTAACTAGAAGATACTTCAAATAAATACCATAAATCATTCTCAATTGAGACTTACTGAAATAAATAGTACAAATTTCTAAGCTAAACAGTAAGAATGTATATATAAGCAGCCTAACATCAATACGATCATTCTGTGTATATATAACACAAGTTATAAATAGAATTGAAATTTACTCTAAATAAATACAACATCATTCTAAATTGGAACTTGATTAAATAAACATAACAAACTTTAAGAAAAAATAATTACAAAAGTTCATACTAAAACTTACTTTAATAAATACCCTAACATTAGTTTAAGTTAAACTTCAATAGGAAATAAAACATCGGCTTTAATATATAGATCATCACAATCAATACGTCTAAAATGATTATAACAATATACAATTCTCAAAAATAAAGAAAAAAAAACATCATTCATAATAATCAAGACCTTATAAATCGTCATCATCATCAATATCCTCATCAAATTCATAAATGGCACCCAAGCACCATCTAGACATCTAGATGCACACCTATGTGACACCTTGTGAAGACTGGTAGTTTTTGAGATGTTGCAACAATGCCACATGCTTTTGGTGCCTAGGCACACGCCTGGGGCACCTTTGACATCACTGGATTCCGATGTTATGAACGAACACAATGGAAACAGATTGCTAAACATGCTGCAGCGACACAGATTTTTACCACTAATATATCTGTTTAAAAACGTCATTGTAACAGCATCACAAATTAGAAGAGAAACATCAAGCAAAACATAGCAATGTAACTCTTACATCTGTAAGAAGCTTTAGAATGGCAGATCGGATATTCATATTTGGTAAACTACCATCAGGAAGTGGTTCAAGCCAATTCTTTAGTAGAGTCAACACTCCATGATCAAGGAATTCTTGCTGAAGTTTTTTTCTGCACATACAATAGAAGATTTAAGACATAAGATGAACCAAATGTTTGAGAGAAAATTGTGTATATATTCTAGCCACAATAAAAGGGCAATCCTAACAAGGATAGTCATTTAGCCAATGAGTTACTCTTACTTTGATAAAACTTCTATAAGCAATGGAAGCTTCCTTAGTTTGTTAATAGCTGGTTTGTTTTGCCTGTTCAGTACAGCATCTTCTTCAGCTGTCACTTCTAACTCAGCCATGAGGTGCTCAACTATCAGAGCAATTTCAGCAGGTGTCTTCTCATTTTTTTTCTTTTTCTTTCCTCCCTTGAAGAGCTGTTTAATTTCTTCATCTTCTTCACCCTCTTCTGCCTATTACAGAAGTGAGACAAAAAAGATAAGCGCATAGATGTGCTACTGTCAAATTACCATGCACACTTGAGAATTAACACATATTGCATATTTTTGTGTGTCTATCATGTTGCACACACAAAATCAGGCACATTGATTAACTCAAGATGAGCACATACATGAAATCTTGCAGTATTCCAGGCATTCAGTGAGATAATATATCACACAATGATGACACAAGAGACACATAACACATACAAACAAAAGATGAAGAAAACTTCATTCTCAGGTTAGACTTAACAAACACACCCCATTGAAGAGGCTATGTAGATCAGGAACTTGTGCAGCACCAATAACATAGTCTAAGTCATTATTTAGACACTTGTCTGTCAACAAGGCCTAAATTTTCAGAAAAAAATAACTGTTTAATAGTGATATTGTAGTTTTAACCATTCTAATATACCTCCACATACGTAGGTATCACATTAGATAATTTAAATACCAATTCAAAAACACATGGAAAAAATCCTAATTCAGAAAAAGGGAGGAGGTGAATACTTGGGCTTGAGGAAATATCAAAATACTATACATGGATTTGTAAATTCATGCAAACTGGTATAAATAAGTTTACATGAGTTCAGATATATTTGTTTATTTAAGAAACTCAAGAAATCACCATTATCTACATCATGTCACATGCTTTTGTAACACTGAATGTCTAATGAAACCAATCAAAACATCACATTAAGCAACTACAAAAAGGTTGCAAGGCGTGATTCAATTACTTGATGCATATTGAACGGAAATTCTCTTCAGTAGCAACTGAAAACATTCACCTGAGGTGCATTTCCAGCAGAACCTTCATTATCACTTCCATACCGATCTGCAGCTTCAACACCAGTATCATCAATAAAGTTATCATCATCCACTGTTCTCACTCCTTCTTGGTCATCCTGATTCATTATGCAATGTCAAGATAAATTCATACATTCAACAATAGAATGTTGCGTTAGAGCTAAAGCACTAGAAAAGAAAATACTCATTACATTCTCAAAACTTGGAACTTAAGTTGAAAACCAAAGCTTCTCTGCTCTCTACCTTTAGGCCATTGGGAGTTTCCTATCCATTGTAATTTGTAAATTTTTGTATGGTGTAACTAGTTCTTCACCAAATCTTATGTTATAAAGAATTGATTCAACAGTCCACATCATTTGGGAAAATTACACGTAAATATATTGTTATTGGGTACATTGCCAAAATGTTAAATATCCTCTAAGAGAACTTTAGTGGTAAACCAAACAATATAACAACGGGAAAAAAAAGCTAAGGTTGTGACAAGGGGTGACAATGCCTTGAAAAGTATGTGGTGGTGGGGTGAGATGATGCTTGTAAAGAAGGGAAGGAGGTGGGGAGTGCCAACTACATAGCGATTAGGAGATATGGTGACCGGTGGGTGAGAGAGGGAAAAAGGAGACGAGATGGTTTGGCTACAATATTGAGAGGTAGCGATGTGAAGGTGATTTGAGAAAGTTGAGGGGGTGCATCAAAGACAAAGGTAGTAAAAATAAGGAGAGAGAGAGAGAGGGTGAAGTTGTGACAATGTTGATGGAAGAGGATTGGTTAGGATTAGCTCTTATACCAATTTAAAATCCTAGAAGAGAATATATTTATTGCATTAGAAATGATGAGTGTTTATGAATACATAATGGAGATCAGCTTGATAAGAAACCCAATATGAACAAATCTGTTAACCTACTATATAATCTAAAATCTAAGTATCAACAAAGGGTATTATCATTCATTTCCAAAATTGCAGTCAAGGAAAATATCTATTTATTGAGAGGACATAATGGTAATGCAACAGGCAAAACTCTAAACCATAATAGATCAAATATGGATATTTTAACTTTTCCAACAAGACAGCGGTTATACAAGAAGTTATAAAGTATTATACTGCCAGAAACAGAAACAATTTGAGTCAAGCAGAAATAGTTTAAAAAATAGGTCGTCCTTGTCATCATCAACAGGTTCAGAAAGTATATTTAGACTTTAGACAAATGCACGAAATTAGAGGCAATAGAACAAAACATAAAGTAGAAGTTAGTCCCAAGTGTAGGAGATAGCACATTTATGTTCATTCTTCATGAAACTAAAAAAAATTGATTTTGATATGAAAGACGAGATTGCAGTTCAAAGTCATTTAATGATTAAGCAATTAAACAGAATTACAAAAAAATTTCCTAGATCTTGCATTTGGTAACCTTGACAAGGCTTTGCAGTCTCATATTGAGCACATGCTGCAAAATGTTCAATTAACTGATGGACGAATCAACTTAAATAAACTAAAAGTTTAAACCTGACATACGGTAGTTTCATGTTGAAATATCCATTGGTGCCATGCAAAAATTTAAATTTTAGCCAAAGCATGATGTAACAGGCATCTTGGTTATCGTTTATGATCGCCATGCAACATTTATTCTCTACTTTGAAAGACCATAACTTGTGTATTCACTGAACTTTTGTTATTCTCTCTCCACAATTGTTCAATTAATGCTAGAAGAATTTTAAAAGATGATGCAACAGGCATTTTGGTATTTTCCATGTTTCTGTTAAACCTGTATCGTCCACTTTGAGAGACCAAAGCTTGTGTTTCACAGAACTTCTGTTATTCTCTCCCGTGGTTCTCTTATGATATAAGAATTCTAAATCACATAAAATGTCTGTACATGGCCCATGGCGCATGGAACTCGGGAATCATCTGTCCTTTCTTTCTAACTAAACAATCAGTAGGAAGCTTATCATAATTTCATAATACCAGAGGGACCCACACAAATGCAGAGTCATAATACTTGTAGAAGGCTTCTGATGGTCTCTAAACATGAGGTAAGGCCAAAGGAAAAGTTGATGCATAGAAGAAGTACCTTAATATCTAAGTAAAAAAGGGAAGAATCTTATGCTTCATGATGTTGCGTCAGGAGATATGTCCCTTGACAGATGAACGTAGCCTGCTACTAAACATGTTTAAGCAAATACCAGAAGTAAAGAACTCTATCTCACTAAGATGCATTCTGCTTTATTAAACAACTGGAGTTGTGTGCATTTGTTATTAGAACTTCAAGGAAGTTGTTAGACAGGAGAAGCAAGGGGGATTCAACCAAAACCAAAACGAAGGTAAAGTATGTTTTCTTTGGTAAAAAGAAGACCTCTGAATCGCCAACTAAAGAGTTCCACATTTCCGCAACTTCTGGATCAGCCTCTTGACCCCTGGATCCACCACCATATCCCTTCGATGACGATTTGGACCCCTTCCCGGAAAACCGATCAGCCTTAGACGAGGACGCTTTCCCCTTATCCTTCTTTCCAATCCCGCTTTTCCCCTCCTTCAGAGACGGGGTAATTTTGCTCTTCTTCTTCGAAGACAGCTCTTCATCATTCCAATCGTCCAGTCCCCCATCGGCAAACGCCGGCGAACTCTCTCTCCCTGTTTTCTTAACCAGCCTCTTCCTCGTCTTTCCCCCCTTGTCTTCTGCCATGGAACCCATAACCGGCGTCGGCGACCTCTCCCGCCGCTGCCAGTCCTCCTCGTCCACAAAATCATCGATCACGTTCTCAGGCTCGGCATCGGAGGGCATATCTGGATCCATGAGAGGCTCCCCATCCTCGTCCATATATCTGAATACAAAAATAACAGATCGAAACCCTAAATCAGAAAAGAAGAACGACAAGTCACAAATTCTAGAAGCGATTGAAGGGCGGATGAAAAAAAAAAGTTGCAGATCGAGGGATGTACGGATCATTCTCGTAACCCATCGTCGGAAGGAGATAGCTGCGAGACGATTGTTTTTGAGTAGGCGGAAACTACGAAATGTGAATATCTATGACAAAGAGGAGGTTTGGAGCATGAATAAATAGCCGAGGGGCTGCTATGAAGGGATGAATTGCTCGATTTGATCGGATACAAGCCGTCAAGATAAAATACACGAATTATTTTGTTTTTTTGCGATTTTTATTTGGGGGAAAGCCAGAATGAAAAGAAAAAAAATGTAGGCTTATTTATTTGGGCGCATAAATAATATAGAAGGAAAAATAAGAAAGAAAGATAGATATTAATCTCTTCATTTGTTTTCCGTCTGAATCGAACAGAAAGCTAAAACTACATCACTAACTTCACATCTTGTTTTTCACTGCATCGTTGCTCGTCCTCGTTCACTATGAGCTTTTTTCGACTATTTGTCCTTGTTGTCATGGCTAGAGCTCGTCGCCACTACTCGAGCTCACCACCACTGCTCGTTCTTACTGACGCTGCTTATCCTTACTATCATTGCTCGTATTTAATATTTAGTATTTAATAATTATATGATATTATTAGTATATATATATATATATATATATATATATATAATATGAGTTAAAAAAAATTAAAATTAGAGGGTATATATCAATTATTTAAACTTTTTTTCCTTCCAAGTAAACACAAATAAGGAAAACCTATAACATATTTCATCCATCTATTTTTCTTTTTTTTTCTTTTCTTTGTACTTTCTATCTGTCTAAGTAAATACAGTGTTAATAATATCGTATGTATCTAATTAGCAAAACTATTAATGCTACATAAGAGAATATTAAATATAAATAATAGTTATGTATGTGGATATTTATTTCAAAAAATATTTAAGTTAAATAACGAAGAAGGTGAGTTCACATTCATTCATTCGACAAAAAATTAGGCGAAAATAGGGGTGTACATTCGGTATTTACCGATACCGAATATACCGAACCGATTTTACCGATTTAAAATTTACCGAAAATTTTAATACCGATACCGAACCAAATAAGAAATTTACCGATTATCTACCGAACCGAATTTACCAAATAATTTTCGGTAAATTCGGTAAATTACCGATTTACCTATTTAAATTATTTAATTCTTATAAATATAATAATTTTTTTATTTTTACCAATTAAACTACCGAACCAAATTATTTTACCGAAGCGAATATACCGAATATACCGAATTTACCGATTAACCGAGTAAATGTGTAATGTATAAATAGGTAAACGGGTAAAATCGAGTATATAAAGCTTAATCGGTAAAATCGGTTATTTACCGAACCGAAAAAAAAATAACCGATACCGATACCGATTTAACCGAACCAATTGATAATTCGGTATTTATTTACCGATCCAAATGTAGACCCATAGGCGAAAATGCACCCAAGAGGGCTCGACTCACAACCAACACAGACGCGCAAGATAGCATTGAACAGTAAGATAAGTTATCAATCGGAGCCAACTTATGTCAATAATTTTGATGATATATATGAAAGGCGCCGCGCTCTGAAACTAACTTCGAGTCTTCGACGCCGGCTTTTGTCTTCCCCGCTGCTTCGCTTCCGAGTTCCACGCAGAATCGGTTTCCCCGTCCATGCCAATGCCTACCGAGTTTGGTTTCGCCCGAGCTTCCGCCGATTCCCGTGGTGCTGCGCTTCCAGCGTTCACTGGCCGCTTTCCTCATCTGTTTTCGCCATCAATTCGGTACGTCTCTGCTTTCCCTTCTGTTCCTTCCAATGCGGTTTTTCGTCTCGCCGAGTTCTGTGGACGCGACTCGGCGGCTATCTCCGGCGAGGGTCGTCTCTGGCCCTCGTCGGCGAACTTGTGTAGTTGTGTGTGGCATCCCCCGCTGTGTTTCCGAAGCTTTTTCCTTCGGCCACCGTGAGTTCTCTGATGGCGATCGTGTCGGAGTTCTTTCCCGGCTGTGCGTGAATAATAGCTTACATGCTATGCATGAAATTCAATGAGGAAGTGGATATGTGGAGCTATATATTTATGTTCCTTCTTGCATGTGTCTGCGTGTAACTTCAGCTCCATCCAACATGGATTCATCTTCCAGTACGGCCGCTTCATAGTAGTTGTTCCTCCCTGCCGCTTAGCTTACAAACTCGTTAGGAACATGTCATGGTATTGCATTTATAAATTCAATCTTCTTTGTTCTTTATGATGTTTATGAGAGCCATCCAGTGACTAATTAGAATTTTTTTGGTACGGCAGTTAATCAATCGTTAAACTAGCGAGTATCTCGAAGTTTGACGATATATGATAAAATTTAACGATAAAATTATAGTTCAGATAAATTTAACGATATATGAGGAAGTTTAATAATAAAATTATAAGTTCAGTGATATATGACATTGCGAGTATCTCGAAGTTTGACGATATATGATAAAGTTTAATGATAAAATTATAGTTCAGATAAATTTAACGATATATGAGAAAGTTTAATAATAAAATTATAAGTTCGGTGATATATGACAAATGGACAAACTCCGTAAGAAGCTTTGGAATGCACGCTAGTTTAATAATGAATTAGCTACCGTGTCCAAGAATTCTAAGACATTTTCTCGAGTAATCATCTGTTCTACATGCAAATAGGAACGAGAAGTCTCTCGGCAACCCAAGCCTGCAAACATAAGAATTCCTACAAAACCACCATCCAGCGGTGGCCAGCTCAAATCAACCCAAGCCTGCAAATATCAGAATTCCTACAAAGCCATCATCCAGCGGTGGTAAACCACCTCAAATCAACTCGATGACTCCACAACCCAAGCCTGAAAACATTAGAATTCCTGCCAAACCGCCAGGCGCCAGCCAGCGATGGTAAGCCACCACCTCAAATCAACTCAACGAGTCCATAACCTAAGCCTGAAAACATCAGAATTTATGCAAAACCACCAACCAGCGGAGATAAACCACCTCAAATCAACTCAACGACTGCACAACCCAAGCCTGCAAACATCAAAATTCCTACAAAACCACCAGCAAGCGGTGGTAAACCACCTCAAATCAACTCAACGAATCACCAGGCAGCTCCTCCTCAATTCAGCCAATCTCCCAGCAATGGAGAATAGAAGTCAACGCACTAACTTCATCTGCATCCACAACTTTTAAGCTCTTAGTTCTTTTCTGTTTTGATCGCCGCATGGAACTGTATTGATCTTTCAGTTTTTTATATGTAGTTTTGACACTAAGGTTTAGATCAGGTTGATGGCACTTGTTTTTAGTCTTACGTAGATATATAGACTTTGAATCAACTCGACTATTTCGTGGTTGAGAGATATTTTCTTTTTCAAGTCAACTGGTGGTGCCACATATGATGCAAGTGAGGAAACAGACACTGTGCGACGTCTCCGTCCATGTAGTTCTCAGTTAAATACTCAATTAACAAGTCAGTTTGGATTTAAAACTAAGAATGCCTCATACCTTATATACAATTAAAAGAAATATAGATTTTAAAAAAGATAGAAACATATAAAAACATTTCAATCCATAAAATTATATTTGTATACTATATTTGAGGATGAAAATAAATTTTTTAAAAATTAAACTAATTAAATTAGGCAACCATGAGTTTCCATCTAAATTTTTGAATCAAATTTTAGTTAAATAATATGGTACACGAGCCAGGTATTCTATGATTTATGTCACAAATTTACTCGATCAATATTCTATCCATTTTCTTTCCTAATTTGAATGCCACAATGCTCCTCTATTAAAATCTCATAGTTCTCTTCCTCTTCCTCGTTGAGATCTCATTCAAAAACAGTAACTCACTCAAACAGAGCAGAACCGCATACTGATTTAAACAGTAATTCATCCAAAAACATCCTGCAATGGACGAACTAAAGCAATGCTCGAAACAGAGCAGCACCCTAGGCAATTTAATGATGATCCTATCTTGTAGAACAAAATATCTTCATTTTCCAACTATGCTCTTAACACTTCTCCAGAAAAGACCAGACTGATCAATACACATAAAACTCACCATTGACCAAGCAGATGCAGCACAATTTATTCAAATTTAAAATAATAAAAATGTAAACTGCAAAAGCCACCCTCATCAGCCTTTATAGCTGGAGTTGTTTCAATGAAGAGAGAAGAAAACCTGCTAATGTATTTATTGCAGGTCTGATACTCTCATAAGCGCAAAAACGAACGAGTTCCTCTACATTCATGTACTATATATATACCCTATAACAAATTTACGTTTCTAGAGATGCTGTTCAAGCTTTAACACAAGAAGACACTGAAATGATTGAACTACATAAACACAGCAATCATACATGTTCGAAATTCAAAATATTAAATGTTCAAAATTAAATCAATGGAATTCCAAGCCTTAACTCATGAAGAAACCGCTCCCGCAGGCCGCAGCTGCCAGTCCTCGTCGCCCTCATAATCATCGATCACGTTCCCGGGCACCGCATCAAAGGGCATGTTTGGATCCATCAGACACACCTCATCTTCGTCCATGTATCTGTTTATAACAAAAAACAAACCGAAACCCTATATCAGAAAAAAAGAAACAAACAAATATCACAAATTTCAGAAACGATCAAAGGGGAAGAAGAAGAAAAGGGGTTCGATCGAGAGCGTACGGGCAATTCTCGTGACCCATCGCCGGAAGGAGTTATCCGCGAGAAGAACAGTGACGGCGAGGCTTGGAATTGGAAAATATTTCCTGAGCAGCCGGTTCGGAGCACATCTCTATCCAACTGTTAAAAGCGCTTTTAGATTCGTGTTATACACCTCGTGATTTGTGTCTATCATCCGTGTATTATATATCGTACAAAGCACGAATCTCAAAATGTTTTTAACGGTTGGATAGGAAGCTGTGCTCCAAAAATCCTGAGAGCTGCTCAGGAAATTTTTTCTTGAAATTAAATGTGGAGATAACAAAATGGAAAGGAATTAAAATTTTTTTTTTTCTTCTACTCATTTCGGAAAAATTTTGGCAGCTGATACCCGACTGTGAGAGGATTTCATAATATGTGTGCCCTAAAATATTATGAAATCTCGCACTTCTATGATTTTACGAAATTTATAGTGAAATTTCATAAAAAATTTCGTGAAATCCTCTGATGCTGCACTTTTTGTGGGCAAAATTTTTCCACTCATTCCCTTCCCTTGCAAACCAGAAAAATCAAAGAAAAGAATTTTATTATCTTTTTTTCTCTCCTGATTTTGAATGATTTTGAAATGTATATACATTGTCTGTATTTAATTAATCACGCACAAGACTTTCAATTATCGCACATAAGCCCAACCCATGGCCCACATAAATGGGCCGCTCGGTTAGGCCATGCTTATCTGACTCTATTAAATTTTATTTTAAACAACATTTAAACAAATAAAAGAAGTATATATTTAAAGTCGTGAATCGACTTGCCCTTTTCACTCATCCTTATCCATATTTTCCCTATAATTCAAAATTTATACTTTAGATAAGAAAATCTATTAGCTTGTCTTATCTCTACCCTTATTTTCTCATAGATCCATATTCGTTGACTTTTTTTTTTCATATTCGTTGACTTTGTGCTCGATAAACTAGGAGAGTGATACGCTTCATTTTTTGCTAATATTAATTACACCTTGCTCGCTCTTACCGTTGTCCGCTTTCTCGCATTCTATAATTAAATTATCCGCAAGTAATGAACTTTCCTTATTATTCTAATTGTTGCGCTTGAATTAGACTCCATAAATACCACTCATTATGCTGGCCTTTATTTCACAGCAAAGCAATCACTCCTGAAGCTGAAGCCCATGCACATGCAAGCAAAGAAAGTGATGGAAATGGTGATGCCCTCCGTCGTCTCCCTCGTCGTCCTCCTCCTCCTCCACCTCGCTCCTGCGGAGGCGATCATTCCTGGCGTGTTCCCTGTCGGCCCGTGGGAGGAAGCCCATGCCACCTTCTACGGCGAGAGAGATGGCGCCGGAACTCTGGGTAAGGCCTTGTAGTTAAGAATGCTACACTATTTGTTGGTACACTGGCATGAGAAACGCAGGGGATTGACTTGATTCTCTTGGTGGTGGCGACGGCGCGCAGGTGGAGCCTGCGGGTACGAGGATTCTTTCAACGGATGGTACGGGGTCAAGAACACGGCACTGAGCACGGCGCTGTTCAGCGAGGGGCAGAGATGTGGGTCGTGCTTCGAGATCAAGTGCAGGGACACCCCGCAGTGGTGCCTCGGCGGCGACCCCTCCATCTTCGTCACCGCCACCAACTTCTGCCCGCCAAACTACTCGCTCCCCAACGACGACGGCGGCTGGTGCAACCCGCCCCGCCCCCACTTCGATCTCTCCATGCCCATGTTCCTCAAGATCGCCGAGTACCGGGCGGGCATCGTCCCCGTGTCCTACCGCAGGGTGCCGTGCGAGAGGTCGGGAGGGGTTCGGTTTACCATCAAAGGGAACACGTACTTCAACCTCGTCCTCATCACCAACGTCGCCGGCGCAGGCGACATTGCCGCCGCCTATGTGAAGGGGTCGAACACCGATTGGATTCCCATGTCTCGCAACTGGGGCCAGAATTGGCAGTGCGATACTGTTCTAGTCGGCCAATCGCTGTCATTTCGCGTCAAAGGAAGCGATCGCCGATCCTCCACCTCGTGGAACATCGTGCCCTCCAACTGGCAGTTTGGCCAAACTTTCGAGGGCAAAAACTTCCGGACGCGGGAGTGAGGCCATGGCTGGTTCGATAGAGAATTAGATTGAGGGGATGCGACAGGTGCTTGTGTTCTTTCTTATTTTTAGATTTTTGTGCTTATCAAGTAAGTATTAGTGTAGCTCTTTCTTCTTGGTACGTATTTTTTAAATAAAATTATGCAATCTAATTTATCAGTGTAGCTCTTTCTTCTTTCTAGTTGAGTTAAATATATAATTAGAGAAAACTTAGTTGTCACAGTGGTTCAACACAATGTGATTCACAGTTCAAACCCTTTGATGCATAGGCTAATTTAGAAGTCTAATCCAATTCAACAATATGATTTGTTAATTTGACACTAATCTCACTAAATCTTATATAAAATATCATTTTTTTCTTGTATTTTTTTTATAAGAAACTAAACCTAGGTATCTCACAATACATCTATAGCTTCCCTGCTTGCCAGTTGCATATTAAGCATTCTATTAAGGTAACGTAGGGTTCATTGGTGTCACATCCCGGTCGGAACGGTCTAAAAACAGCGCTTATCCGCTATCTCAGGGTAGTCCGGCGGAACACCGAAACGTGATCGCGCTACGGTTTCCAGGCAAATCTAACCCCCGAATTCGAAACCCTAGTTCCCCGCTCAACTTTTACCCCCAAATTACAATTCGCACGAAGAAACCTTAACCCCAATTTAGGAAAAGGTTGAAAATCGATCGAAACTCTAATTTAGGAAAATCCGAGATAATCAAAACCCTAAATTAAAATATCTCACTAGTCAAAATTAATTTTGACCGAAATAGTGCCATTTGCCGAATTCCGAATTAAATCGGATTGCTGACGTCGACTTGCGTCAGCCGCCCAATTTCGAAATCGCGAAACCGATTTTGCTCGCGTTGACTGGCTCCCGATTTTGACTTTCTGCTTCGCCTCGTTTCGAACGCTCGAAAAGCTCGCGTCGTCGCCTTCGCTGCTGCGTCTTCGTCTTCCTCGCGCCGAGCTCGAGCGCTCACTGCCGCCATCCGCTACGCCGAGCTCGCGCCGAGCTCGAGCGCTCACGTCCCCGTCTCACCCTCCGCCACTTGCCGCCTGCTACCGCTGAGCTCATTGCCACCGCGAAAACAGAGGAAACAGGTGAGGAACTCGCTCGTCGGAGAAGAAACACAGGGAAGGATGAGACTCCGGAGATAGGGAAAGCTTCACCTTTATTCCTTCTTCGAAAGCTACAAAACCCTAACCTCGCCTCTCACATCGACGGCGACTTGCCGCCGACTCACAGCGCTCTCTAAGCCTCTCTCTCTTTCTCTTCTTTCCTCCCTCTCCAGAGTTCTCTTCGCAGCTCTCCGCTCACAAACTCACAGCTCGCTCTTCCGTTGCTTGCTGGTGGAGATCGCCAACCCCCTCGATGCTCGCTCGTAGCTCCTTATATCCAAGAAAACCGCCGCCTCTCTTCTCCTAATTCGGGCAGCCGCGCCCGTTTCTTCCGCACGCGTCGACCAGGTCCTCTGCTCGCGCTGACGATGCCGCTTCATCCCGCCTCCGAGCTCCGCTTCAATCGCTGGAAGGAGTCATCACGCGTCCGATCTCTCCGCTCTACGAAGCCGTCCGCAACTCACCGCGTCGAGCTCTGTGGAGACGATGAGGCTTCGTCTGAGTCTTCTGTTCGCGCGGCTCGGGAAGAAGACGCATGCTGAAATCAACGTGTCACCCGCGAGATTTGGAGAAAAAGGCGTCGCCGTGTGCACTGAAGCCGCCGTTCTCGGGTCAAAATCGGAGGCTTCCGATTTTGCATCCATTGACCGAATTCCCGCGTTTAGATTTGGGAGTTCGCTTCCCTTTCCTCCTTGTGGGTTTGGGCTTAGTTTAGGCCCACTTTTCTCTAGGCTAAATTGGGGAGTCCAGGGCCTAACAATTGGCAATGACATTTGTGCACTTGTCTTTTTTATTTATATGATCGTTTATAAAGTAATATAATTTTATCTAAATTGGATAGAAACAAAAGGCACGTGAACTGTGCGCTATTTGATATCGCGTCCCTTTAAGTAGTATCAGAGGGCTCATTGAGAATGACTCTTCTAGACATTGAGCTCTCATTTGGCAATCCTAACTCATCCTACTTGATTCTAAGATATCCACTTACTACTGACGGACACTATAATTTGGATCCGATGGGCTAAAAAAACTTTTAAACGCCCAGAGATGCTTAAGAAGTTTTAAGTAGGTCATATCTATTTGGTTGAACATGGTTTGAGATATGTACATTAGTCAATATTCTCTTATTATCATTATTCTTTCTGTTGTGCGAAAAAAAAAATAAAACAATGATCAAATTAAGATATATTTTTGTTTTAAGATTCCTAAAAAGCATCCAGATAACCCATTAAAGATTTATGAAAAGCATCCAAATAACCCATTAAAAACACACCCCGGACAGTCTTCCTGTGTCCAAAAGTACCGCTTCTACTCTTAACTTCCAAGTCTTTTGCAATTCTATTTTTCTACTCATGCGAGTGGCTTAGAATAAGCAATTTTCATTATCTTATTTAGTCACTCTGATAAAACATCATTAAAGTATTTCTCTCACGTTTAATATTCAATTTACCTTCTAGTGCAGCGAAGGGCTTTAACCCTGATCATCCTAATAATACTTGTATATTCTCTCTTGCGTCGGTGGCTAAATTACTTAGTTATTATTCTTCTTTTATTAAAATAGTTATTGTAAATGATTGTGAATCCAATCATGTAGCTCATCTTTTGCTACCATATCAAAAATTTATATCTTTTTTAAAATCAAGACTGTGCTAATATTATTGTACTGATTCTTCAGTACAAAGAGCAACCTTCAATGAAAAATAACATAGCAGGTAACAGAAAAAAATCAACGAGTTTATTCTCAAGAATCCTATTTTATTGGAAATAATGGCGCACATCAACATGACCACCTACACAAGCTCTTATTCAGGGCAAGTTTCTACAACACTACTTCTGACTCTAAAGGGGCTATGTACAATTACCAAACGTTTACATGTTTTTTCGTATGCGTGGACATTGTGTGCAAAGTAGAAAAATTAGTTGCAACTTTGAACATCATCTTACATTACAAATGAGAAACTTGTGCAGACAAATGGCCATCTCTTATTTGCAGATCGACCTAAAATTTAAACCTACAAAAAAGGTAAAGAGATCAATCATACCGTACACAGAAAAAGGCATCCGGACTATAGTATGGGAGAAAATTTTCTAGTGTCCTTCATTTTTATATTAAAAATATTTTTTTAAAAAATAAAAATTATAAACAAATAACCTACACATTTTAAGCTTTTCAATGGTACCACTATTGTTATAGAAAAAAATCAAGCACAATAAGAAATTAACAAAAATATTATCATACAAATTTCTACGATATTCTACGATAATAATATCGTAGAAATTTGTACGATAATATTTTTGTTAATTTTTTATCGTGCATAATTTTTTCTATGACAATATTAGTACCATTGAAAAGCTTAGAATGTATATATCATTTTTTTATAATTTTTATTTTTTTAAAAATATTTTTAGTATAAAAACGAAAGACCCAATTTTCTAAGAAATTTTTTCCCAAACTAGAGATACAATACTCATTAAAGGTAAAAAAAAAAAAACCAATTTATGAGGAATACAATAGTGAAATGTACAACTGAAATTGATCAATTATATAAATCGAAAATCATCACTCTGATAGGTAAGTACGGAAGAAAATTACTTATATTGACCGAAATATGCATCAACTAAAACAAATCAAGCTTCAAATATACTTACCTGCTGTGTTATGTCACTGCCAAAATTAATAGTTCTAATTCTTTGCACTTTCGAGTCGAATTGGACATTCAGTCGGTTCTCTCTCCTGTAGATTTTGAAGGACGACGATATTTGACTTGGAAATATCACAACTGCTGTTCGTGGGCAAGCTCAAGCGCTGGGCATTACTATCGCAATTCTTTTCCTCTAATGAAAAATCAAGCTGCCTCTCCAAAGATTTGATAATTGCGGTTCTTTTGGTCCTCAACTTGTATTGAGGAGAAACGTTAAAGCTATTATTTCCATGGTATAAAATGTTTCCACTTTCACAAGGACTTGAACTGGGTTTTGACATTAAAGAATCAGCTGCCTCGGAGTTTTCTGTGCTCCTTCCTTCTGGAGTACTACCAGAACTATCCAAAAATTTTGCACCATCTGCCTTTGAGGAACTACATTCAGAACCATGGTTCATTTCTGCTTCCCTTTTTTTCTTCCTAAAAATAGAGGGTGTGTTTGGGAAACTTCTAGCTGCATCTTTTAATAGGGACTCAAAACTTTGAACTGGATTCTTCGAGGCAGGTGTCAGATATTCACTTGGTGATTCCCTAAATCCTGAGCAGTCTGATCGCTGGAAAGAATCGCGTGATGTGGTTTGAAGAGAAGATGCAGAAAGGCACACTTCTTCCAAATGAGGTGGCTTATAAAAGAAAGAACCGAGGAAAAGAGGAGATTTGCGACGCAATGCTGGTTTGGATGTATCAGTGTCTTGATCATTCTCACCAGTGTAGTTAGATTCTACCAAATCTGTTTCAGGATTAGATCTAGTGCAGATATCAGATGTCGGAGTGTGCATAAAGCTTTCAGCATCTGGATCTGCTCTTTGTACTGTCAAATTTGCAAAAGCTTCTGTCTTCGAAGTTTGGGCTGTTGACAATTGCAACCAATTCCTTTGATCTTCCAATGTAAATAGATCAGTACGCTGACCAGAATCCATGGAACTAGCTGATCCAGATACAGCTCTGGTAATTGTGTCTGATCTGTCACTGGAGCTAAGTAGTGAATGTCCACTATCTACTTTTATTATACACTTTGAATCAACCATCCCAGGTTTCAGAACTGGTGGAAGCTTACCAGTAGCCAAGAAAAAATCTAACTTTTTCTTCAAGGAACTATTCCAGTGATTCTTAATTGAGTTGTCGGTCCTAGCCCCAAAATAGACAAGAAAATGAAATCAGACATTAAGATGCAAGCAAATGAAGGATATATACTAACAAGATAGAAATAGATTCTAACAGGGAAAATAGCTCAGTTAGATTCTACTAAGTACGTTCATTTATGTGTGTGTATATATATATATATATATATAGTGTTGAGTGAAATATGCTAAATTGCTAATAGCAAATTATTAATTAGACAAACAAGCGTCACGTACAACAAAATTGCAATGTGTGGTGTAATGGATTGTTTCTGAGAAAACACACATGCTTAGGTTTGTATTTCCTTAAATTGAAGGAGTTAAAAAAAATAGTCAACGACAATTAATAACTAACAATTATGCATTATGCAAACATGTGTTTCATCTTTCAACTATATATTAAATATGGGTTGTATGTGCACGTAATCAATTTGAAATATGTAATATAGAAGTTGTTATCTAGCAGAAAATAAACCCAGTAGTCAACTATAGGTTGATGCTTAAGCCCACAAACAAAACAGTAGAGAACTAAAATAAGATATTTATGCGGATAGTTACACATGCCCAAGGATGAAGGATACAAATGTAATCTAAATAAATTATTCCGCGGCCAATTTAAGCATCTTTAAGTTGTCTCGCATTGGGTGACCATTCATTTGAACATTCAGTTACATATTCTCCCATGATATATTCAGTTATTTTCTTGAGAAAGTTCTTTTTCCAGAAATCACCAAAATATTTATTTTCTCCATAAGCAGCGTACACTTCTTATCCATATACATTCTTCTCATAAAACAAATTCTCGCAATTGTGATCTAGCATAAAATAAACCTAGCTGTCTAGTCTAAGTGGCTTTTGCAAATAATGTTATAAATTCACTGATACTTAAGCCCACACATACAGGTAGTAGGACAGTAGAGAAATAAAATAAGATATTTATGCGGATAGTCCCACATGTCCAAGCGCTATGAATATATAAAAGTCAGGCATATAAATTATTGCCTCGCCAGTTTAAGCATTTTTTAAGTAGGTGTCGTCTCTCATTCGGTGAGCATGTATTTGAACTTTGAAGAACATTTTGGTCAGATATTCCCCCATGATATATTCATTCATATTTTTGTAATTCTTCTGCAGAAAATCACTATAATATATATCTATGGACAAGGATTGTTTGTCAAGAAGCGGTGTATACCTCTTGCCAATATACATTCTTCGAATAAAAGACATAAGACCATTAGTAGGCTATCTGGATCATTGTCACCGGTATTAAATTGATACTGAGCATATAGGGGCAAAATTGATACTCAGCACACTATCCTTATCTACAAATTTTCTATATAACTATAGATAACTATTTGTGTGTTCTATATACTTTTTTCACCCACACCCTCAATATTCCAAATAAGGAAATAATTGAAGGATCATATATGTGTCACTCATGATCTGGAAGCTTTTCAGCAATTTTGAGCCATATGATTGGTACCCTTCAACACAATGTTATGACAGTAGGCGATCTGGATCATTGCCATTCTAAATCATCCATTTGCACTAGATTTCTCATTCATGCCTCAAATGGAATAATAATGTGGACAAAGAAGTTTGTTCTCTCGTGTTGGACCCAGAAAATATCAGAATATAAAGAAAGTGAATCTAAGAATATCATAATTTTGTATAGAAGATATTGTGTTTCAAAAATAGTCTCACACAGAAATCATAATATAATCAATCCTATTTGAATTATGAGGCATCAGCCACATCACGACATGCTAATCTGTCCTATATGGCACTACATGCAGTTATAATGGTTTATGCTACTTGTATCAATGAAAGGTAGGCCAGGAAGTCCAGCCAATCCAGCATGCTACACAGTACATGGCACAAGATAGCAAAGAACAACAGGGCAATCTATGCTAGTGTAGTAGCACTGTCTATAGTTCTATCCAGAAATGACATCAAGATACACTCAAATATCACAAAGCACTAAGAAGAAAAAAATTACAAATTAAGAATTGATTCCAATTAACATTAATACGAAGCTGAGAAAATTATACTGTTGAAGATAAAAAAAAAATATGTGTAGTGGGTCAAGTACCTTCCAGGCAAGACCTTTGCAATTTCTGCCCATTTATTTCCATGTTTGCAATGGGCATTCATGAGGGCAAGCTCCTCGTCTACAGTCCAAGCATCTTTCTTTATCACAGGATTCAAATGATTATGCCACCTAAGAAAAGGACAAGCATACATTCTTTCATAAGAACGTTAAATCAATGGGATCACTTCTAGCAGGCAGAGTTTTGAATGAAAATATCCTTAAATTGGTAATTGCTAATAAAGGATTAGAGGTAGATCTATGACCCAATCTTCGTCGTGGGCAAAGAGCAATTAGGAAGATAATTCTATAAAAAAAATAGTGTAGAAGTATATATTTTGTGGTACTCCAATTTACTCTTCTTTGGGAGGTGTTGGGAGTATTAGACTTCCTAATTTAATGAGCTAGATTCTGTCACGCCTTGATCAGTTGCCGCCTGACTGCCATTACCAAACAATCAACGGGCATTCCCTAAACGGAAATGGACTTTTACATTTGACTATTTCAAAATCTGATCTTATAATAATGAAATCCGATATCCACCATAAATTCTAGCCCAAACATGGTCAACTTGATGGTCCATTCAATCTTGCAATTTGGTATGTTTGTTTAGACAAGGCCTCTTATTTGATAGTTTAGCAAATTGTAAGGTCTAACTATACAACAAGAGGCAATAGGGTTGGTTGGCTCAAGAAGATTTGATGGTTTGAGATGATTCAACAGCCTAGGTTGGTAAGGAGATTTAGGTTGGTCTAGCTAAGGACTAGTTGGGTAGTTTGGGTTGTTCATGGTAATCTAACTTAGTTGATCTATATACGTTAGTTAGTCGCGCATTACAAGTTAGTTGAGTGGCTAATTTATGAGATGATCCACAATCAGGTGAATGGGGTTGATCTAGTCTAGTAATTTGACTTGGTTAGGCACTTTAACCCAAACAAATGGTCCAACTAGCTCAGCTAGTCCCAATCAGAAAGTTGACAACGGGTGGTCATTTTAGGTCTCTAAGGTGGTATGGGTTGATCAAGCAATATGACCTTGTCAAGCTATGCAAACTAATGAGAATATAGCTATAGGGTTATGCAGTCCTAAGTAATGTAGTTGGTGCCCTAACTAGTAGTTTGATTTGATAAGGTGGTCCAGTTTAATCAAATGATCTGGCTTCATCAAATGACCCATTCAATCAAGTTATCCTACCCAGTTGAGCAGTTCAACAAGGTTAGGCAACTCAATCTAGTCAAGCAATCTTCCTCGATCAGAAAGTCCTAAGTCTAAATGCTTTAGCTCGATTAGAGGATCTCAACCCCATTGAGTGATTTGGCTTCGTCACATGGTCCAACACAATTAAGAGATCAAATTTGTCAAATAGTATGACTAGAGTGCAGGATCCAACTTCGTTTAATGGCTTTGCAATCCAACTAGATTAGGTTATTCAAACTGACTAAGCAACTTGACCTATTTTATAGGATCCTACCTAATTGGCCAATTTGAGCTAAGTGGAATGCCCACGCAGTTTGAGCCTATAGGTGGCATGGGTCGATCAATGGTTAAAGTTACTCAAACCATCCAACCTAATTAGGCTATCCTAGTCGGTCATGTTTTTTGGCAGCTCTAGTAGTTAGATAGTAAGTCTAAATAAATAAATCAAATCATATCACTTGACCAAAATCACTATCCTTGGTGATTCGCTGCATTTGATTGGATGTCGAGCTAACCAAATCTCTATGTTTACATTAAAAAGATAGTTATGATGTGATTATCTAAATGTTGGATCAACAAGTACAAAACTTTTAAGAGAACAAAACAACTAAATTTGTGTTTAATTCTCAATAAATTAAGTTGAATCGACTCAATACCCAAATTCAATTTTTAAAAGAATTTGAGCCTAACCTAAATTCCAAAAGAGCCAAATATATAGGTTAGCTAGGGTTAAGCCAATGGGCAAGAGTAAGAGATCATATAAATTTTCCAAAACAAAATCTTAGAAATGAACTTTAGTAGTTACAATTTACAAAGATGACAATCTAATTACCTCTCCCGGCATTGTTTCCCAATTCGTCCAGGAAGTGACTTTGCAATGATAGACCATTTTGTTGGGCCATATTTTTCCACAAGGCTAATGATGTTCTCATCTTCCTGATTATAAATAGAAAAAATGGTAATGAAGTACTAAATTTCTAAAGATGCACACTGTTTATTAAGAAATGAAATTAGCATCATACCTCTGGAGTCCATGGGCCTTTAATAAGTTCAGGATTCAGAACCTTTTGCCATCGATGGAGACATTGGACTTCTGTTCTATCTGGAAAAGAATCAGCTACACAGGAAAAGTTAACTTTTAACATCAATACTAACTGAGTGGATGGTGACTTGTTGAAAACGTTGCAGATAATCCATTGGGCCCCTAAGATTTGTGTTTTAAGGTCTCTGTTTTTGCAGGTTTAAATTTTTAGTAAAGTATTTAGTTTTTAAATTTCAGCTTCATGAAAACTCAATTTGATATGTCTAAATATAAAGTAGTTATCAAGGTGAAATGTTTGAAATAGTTGACTGTGTCATGACAATTTCAGATTTTGAGTTTTTTATTTATAAGCTTGCCAATGCATTCTTGGATTTTTTTTTTTTTTTGCCTAAAACCAATTTTCATTTCAAAATTTCTTTAAATTCTATATACTAATAATTTGGAATTTTTAGACTTTAGTTTTGGATGGAAACTGTTTCAGCCCCATTTTTTATTCATCCAAAAGGAAAACCCAGAAAATGTCTACCGGATGGCCTGCCTAAGTTTTACATGTTTAGAAATCTTCAAAGTTAAAGTTAAAATATTTATGTAATAATTACAATACAAACTATATTTTAGATTTTGCATAACACAAAAGCATATAGACAATCTTGTAGCGGAGAAATATTATTGTGTTTGAAGCTTGGTTTTAAATATCTATGCATGTCTATACCAAGGATTAAAAAACCATTCCGTATTGGGTGGTATGGATAGTTTGTACTCGTCCAAGCAGGGACTGGTACATGGAGCGGAGAAGTGGAAGAGGAAAGAAGAAAAGAAGGAAAAGAAGAAGGAGAAGAAAAAGAAGAGAAGATGAAGAAGGTGGAGAATGGGGAAGTAGGCAGTGTCTACCGCATGCTCCACAAGTGCAAGCTTGGACCTATTCCACTGCACGTAGGTCAGTTCCTCTCCTTTCTTTTTCTCCTCTTCTTCTTACTCCTTTCTATCCTCTCCTCTTCCTGCTTTCGCTTGGAACCTGCACACAGGTTGGTTCCTTTTTTCTCTTTCTCCTTTTCTTCTTCCTTTCTTCTTCCTCCTTCCTTTTTCCTCTACTTCTTCTTCCTCTTTCTCTGCTACTTCCACAGCAGCATGCATTGTCAGTTCTGTCCAGTTCCATCCGATATGGATCAGGACAAGGGACCAGAGCAAACTTTTAATCCTTGGTCTATACCAATTGGTCTCTTGCCAATATATTGTACACACATATACATCCATATAGACAAATCATAATAATGGTACCGATGGGTCTTATATCAACCTTTGTACTAGTATTAGTATGAGGTTAGACTAGTATATATTATCCATACAGTATGTACTAGTTTTTTATACCATGGTTTGAAGATACAATATAGAACCATTAAAGTGTTAAAAAAATAGCAAATATAGAATAGTTTACATAGGATTCAACATAATTATGTTCGTGGGTTCTATATTTTTTTGCACCAAGAATTTGTCCATTTGAAATGAGATGAAGTGTGTTTCATTGAACATTTAATTAAAGAGTAGTCATCAAATCGTAATTAAAATAATATAAAAAATTCACCATATGTTAATATGAAACGTCCATCAAAATCTTATTCTATACAATGTAGGGTGCACGAGCAATACATACTAGTCAAATGAGTTATAGGCACCTAAACAGAGTGTTGGTATACCAATATCTTCTAATACCATATAGTGCTAGTATGCCAGCGACTCACAGCATATCAGTTTGACAATATTATTCTTAATAAACATCTAAGTATATATGCTCCTTCTAGTTTTTGGTTCCTATTTGCTTGTTGGTTCTTAACATAAACATAAGGCATTAGCCTCACTACAAGTAACTAAAATCAAGCTTATCTTATCATAAACCTCGCTCAGGTTAAATGCATTCACACATGGGCATACATATTACATGAATATACAAAATTACCTATTTTCTTCCAGCATTTTCCTTTGTAAGCTTCAACAGCTCTCCTTAATGTTTCATCCTATGCCACGTACAATACAAGTCAGCAAAATTAAACACTGAGTATGGAGAATATGAGAGAATTCTTTCAATGATGATTAACTTTTGTCATAATACAATAAAAACTAATATGAACCTAAAGCAAGGAGATGGTAGTTTCCATAATTGCGGATTAAGTGTGCAATTTTGGACAACTTACTCTCTCGAGGTTATTACTTCAATATAAATAAGTTTACAAAAACAATGAACAAGGTATTGAGAAAAAAAAATCTACTAAAGATTAAAATCATCATGTCAAAGACAATATAGTAAGAACAACATATATCAATAACAATAACAATAACATTTACTTGCGGTAATCCCACCACTACAAAATGATGGATTCATTTCCACAATACAAACTTGAAGCGAGGAGTAGTTCATTATTGTGAATTAAGTGAATAACTTACTCTCTCAAGTTTATCACTTCAACTCAAATATATTGAGTTATACAAACAGTGAACAAGGTACTGAGAAAAAAAGAATTCTACTAAAAGATTAAAATCATCATGTCAAAGACAATATAATAATAACAACAACAAATATCAATAACAACAGTAACATTTACTCGTGTTTATTCCACCACTATAAAATCATGATGGATTCATGTTCACAATTTTAACACTTTTTAATGATATTGATATGCTTAATCTGCATAACTAATATTTTTTTTCCATGGTTTACTAGGCAGATTTAAGTTTTAAGATGTTAGTAAATATTTGTTTGGTTGAGAGTTTCTACTGTAAAATGAAGTCCATGAAAGATTTATTAGGATAGCAGATTCAACTAGTAGTTATACCATTCTGAGTGTCAAATAAATTTGGACCATTTGGCAATTCCAAAATCTTGGCAGAATAAGTCAGTATTAGGAAATCAAATTGTTGAACCACTAATTGAATGTCAGTTCAAACATTATCTGAAAAACTAGATGACGTGCAATCCTTATCAAAGACATAAATAGTAAAAAAGCAGGACTAATGCGAAGCCATTATTACCTCTTGTGGTGTCCAACCACCCTTAGCTCGCCTGATTGGGCCACTCGTTCTCCTAGATAAAATAAAGACCAGAAGTATGAATATGTAGTTTCGCCAATAGATGATTCACAACTAGAGAAACAAGCTATATCCACACTTCTTGGAGATCAAACATCAATGTAAGACTAGTAAATAAAAAATAAATGAGTAATTTCCTAAGGAAAGATCGGTGAATCCAACAATAACATCATAATATGAGGGGAATCTCAAGGTTGCTATAAAAGTCAATATATTTCATCAATGGATACGTAGATATTTTCCATTCAAGAACTTCGCATTGAAAGAGAGATAAATCAAAAGGAATGAGTTACAAAAACAAAGTCAATTTTTGAACCTTGAATTTCCCTTGTGAATGCACTTATGCCTCACTAATTATTGAAATGACAAAACAACGTCATAGTTTCATATTTGCAGGTATTTTTCCTTCAATATTCCAAGTAAAAACCTCGACCATTCACTATCATTCAATAGTCTTACTTTTATTACCTTATGCTAGCTCTTATCTTATCTTCTTTTTTTTTCAGATGTTTCATCTCTTTCTTTGTCTTGATCTCTTCTCTTCTATTTTTACTCCATGCTTTTGCCTTTTCTACTATTCTTCTTGCCCACATATCCTACCATCCTAATTTGCTTGACATATGGTCATTTCCACATATTATGAAAAATCCAATTGTAAAGAACAAGGTTATCTCATATAACAACAAGCCATAACATCTTGCGTGTGGGCTAAGAGATTCTCTGGAAACTAAGCTATATTAAGAACAATTTTACTAATTTTGTGTAAATCAATCATAAATCATATATTTGTAGGTATAGGAGTGAGCAAACGATACCGGTACCGAAGTACCATTCCAAAAATTTTGATACTCGGTACTTTGGTACTAATACTTTGGTATTTTGGTACTGGTACCGAATTTATTTTCAGGATTGCAGTACCAATACTAGTACCCAAATACATGTTCGGGAATTTCCCAAACTCCCGAAGTACCATTTTTTTTTCTCTTCTTTCCCTGCTTCCTCTCCTCTTTACTCCTCTCTTCTTCCTTTTCCACCCACAAACAAGCAGCCTGCAGCCCCCATCTTCTTCTTCCTCCTTGTCCTCTTCTCCTGCTGGCTGCCCTTCCCCATCTTCTCTTCTTCTTCTTTTCTTCTTCTTCCTCTCCTCTTCTACCTTTGCCTCTTCTCCTGCCGCGAGCAAGCAGCTCACAGTTTGCAGCCCTCTTCCTCCTCCTCCCTCTTCTTCTTCTTCTTCTTTGTCCTTTCCTCTTCTCTTGCCACAAGCAACAGCCCGCTGCCCTCCTCCTCCTCCTCCTCCTCTTTTTCTTCTTCCTCTTCTCCACCTCTTCCTCTCTCACAAATTCAGTAGTTCAGGAATTTCCCGAACTTACATTCGGGACTAGTACCGAACTCCTGAAATAGAATTTAGGACCGAATTCCCGAAATAGAATTTGGTATCGGTAGCTAAAAAATACAATTCGGGAGTTCAATACCTTAAAAACACAATTTGGGAGTTCGGTATCTGAAGTTCAAACCCAACTTCCTGAATGCTCACCCCGTAAGCATGAGAAACCTTCTTTCAGAATCAATACATACTCTATTCATTATAAAGAAAGCAATGCCAAGAGTACAGTAGTATATAAACATTGCCTCTTTTTCTGCTTTCCCTTCATCCTCCTAATCTCTCTTATTCTTCTTCTATGCTTCAATGATTAAAATATTCTTCTTCCTCATACAGCATAGTAACTGGAAATGGGTAGAACTAGTTGATTCTATCCGGAACGAATACCAAACTATTTAATACCAAGTCCAAATGGATCTTTCCAACTCAATATCAGTACCAACTTCATTTCCTCCAACTCAATACCCGACCACCGGGACCACCACCAACAACAAACTAATAGCATATAAATAGAAATTTTTATTGTCTGAAAATCCAAGAAAGGTAATTTTAATCAGTGACGATTTTGGATAGTTGGTATTATAGCTCCTTGCCTATTGACTTGCAATATTCAAATTCTCTTTCACCACCAAAAATCCAAAAAAATAACACAAATCATGAATCTACTTATAATTTTGTTTAAGAGATTAATTAGATCCTTAACTAGGAGTAATATCTTAAAATTAAGATGGTAATATGTAAAAAAGTATTTTAACAAAGGGACATAACAAGAGTAATATTTTTTAAAATAAATAATAACAAAATAAATTATGAAAAGGAATTTGAGCCTAGAAGGCAGGCTAGGCAACGATTCCTGGGAGCATGAGGTACCTCTGTTCTAAGTTTGATGCAATGTCTATTCCCAAGATATAACCAATAATGTTCACCAATTAGCACATATAAAATGGAACTCCAAATACAAGTACTCTAGCTCTCTAAGAGATCAATACATTTGGAGGACATGCAAGAAAAGCAAAGAAAGAGAGAGAAAACTATCTCTTCAGATGAAAACTTTATCATTTTATAGGGAAGGGTGGAAAATTTCTAAGTCTCCATCTAAGTAGATAGCTTAATGTTATAGTATCATTAAAACCTTCTCAATTAACCTTCATTATCATTTAATTGGACGAAGTGAAACCACATTCATAGGATTGATTGAACCTAATCCGAGTCAGTCGAGTTGAATTGGGCTCAACAACAATTGATATGAGCCTACCCAATTTCTACACATTAGGATGCCATTAGAAATGAGTAAACCATGAAAGCAACAAATACTAGGTGAGATTTGAATGAGGTTAGACAAAATTAGATGAAATTAGTACTAAAGGAGGAAGAAAGACAATATAAAAAAGTGTGAAGAGAAGGGGAAAAATAATACATTTGGACCTCATAGTCCTTACCTCTTCATCTTTGTGATAAGTTGGTATTCTCTCTAAGCTCTCTTTACTAAAAATACCAAATTGTGTGTTGAAATAGTCAATTAATTCAATGAAGCCTTCACACTCAATATGGGTTTGCCACTTGTTGTCACGTATTTAAGAAGGGTCACTAACCTGGGAAGAGGCACTAATAATAAAGAGGTGCCCCCAATTGCAAGTGATTTCTCCACCAAAACCATATTTTTTATCATACTAGTATGCAGGATCAATTTGTGCAAGTGTTACCTATTTTTTTTCACCATGTGACAACAATATAATACTTCCATTTTCACCGGGAGCAAAATAGCTTACTAGTAATTATTTATTATTCATGTTATTTTTTATTAGAATTAAAATCATGTTAGTATGTATCACCATTATTAGATCACGTTAGTACTAAGAATTTCATTTTATCACACATTTTCTCAATCACAAAATAGATTTATTTTCTCATGAGTTGTAAAAAAACTACTTCGAATTTATTTTTAGGATGCAAATTTTATATTTATCTGCTTTTTTTCCTAATTTTTCCAATTTGATAAGATATATATGCTTGATTTCACAACTTCTTTGACAATTTAATACAGATATCAATTGCAAAGTATGAGTTGAACACATTAAATATTATACATTCACTATTTTGGAAAACAGGCAAAAACATTAAATGCAAGTTCAAATATGAAAAGTAATTGTTTAGACGAAAGGATAAAAAACTATCATGACTCCGATAGTATTTAAACATAATTCTCAACAATCCCCTCAAGTTAAGCAAAAATGTCAAACATGTCAAACTTGTTACATAACATATAAAATCTAGCAAAACTGAAAGCCTTTGGAAACACATCTACAAGTTGCTCCTTTTATTTGGTATAAGGTGTGAGTTTGTTTTCTAAGGATTGGGCCCTCGAATAAAACTACGAACAACCTTTATGTACATTATTCTCTCGTAGAAGATAGAATTGAAGGACATGAAGATTGTTGATTGATTGTAACAAAACAAAGCCAGCGAAGTTGGACATATGAGACATTAAAATCTCATATGATATTCTTAAGTCACATCATCCCACTAGTGGTGTGATCTAGAATCTTATATTATGCTTTATAACTTGGTCGAACCACCACATTCTATTTTTTATTTTCTAAGTAACAAAATTTCCCCTATGTACAAAATCCAACATTTTTTTTTGTCGTATGTACCTCATGCATAATCTGCATCAGCATAAAATTTAATTTTTTATGTGCCCATTTTTCTTGTATAATAAACAATTTCTTGGTGTTCCATTAATGTATTGTAATATTCAATCATTACCTCCCAATGCCATTATTTACTGAGTTCGTGTATGAATTAACAATGTCTACAAAGACATGTCAAGTCTAGTAATGGTGGGATATATAAGCTTTTAAGCTTTTATACTATCCTTGATGCCATCAACATAACTAGATTCCATAGCAACATGTGTTCTGAACTGTAAATATTGGTGTTCAATAGGCTTGTAGCCCAATAACTTTTTTTCTTCAAATAGAGTCAATCCATATTTGTGTTATGATGGAGAAATGTTTTGCCCGCAACTTCAATTTCCAAAAAAATACTTTAGTTTCCATGTTTTTGAGCACAAATGAGATTATATGTGTATCTTTGTTTCAATAATTTCTTTACTATCATTTCCTATTAGTAGAGTATGATCCAAATACATAGCAAATATCAAAATGCCTAAACTTGAGTTATGTATAAATATAAAATGATAATCTATCTTGCTACGCTAACTCAACTGACATCATAATCTGAGAGAACTTTGAAACCATAGTTGAGGGCTCTTTGAGTCCATATATTATCTTCTATATACTAACTTCACTTGAGCAACATACCCGAGTGGTTGGTCTATGTACATACTTGAGCGCTCTATTTGAGTCTATATATTATCTTATGCAATTTATATACTAACTTCACCCGGGCAACATACCTGAGTGGTTGGTCTATGTACACATCCTTCCAATTGCCATAGAAAAATACATTTTTTTATTCCATTTGATAAAGTTGTCAATCATGATTGATAGCCTATGAAAAGATAACTTTTAACTAAGTTTTAGCCAAGCAGCACATTCTGACATACTTAATGAGAAAACTAGACTATTAACTTAGTGATATTTTGATTAGTTCTATATGGAAAATAAGAGAAAAGATAATTATTAGGCTTAGTCAGTTTACTATCAGTAACTTGAACTTAAGCATTTTAAATTGAGTCATGTTGTTTTAAGCTCACCAAGTTAGTGAATCACTTTTATCATCAAACCCAATTGTAACAAAAAGTATCAAAGAAAAATAGCTATAAATATAGTGAGAGAGCAATAAAAAATGGCTGTCATAGATCATAGAGCTAGATTCTACTTTAATCCTACATGTAACACTAATTAATCCTACATGAAAAGTAGATCATAGATCATAGAGCTAGAATATCAAGTCTTAAGTGAGAAAGATATGTAACACTAATTAATCCTACATGAAAAGTAGAATAAAAAATGACATGGTGTTACTACCATCTAGATTCTACTTTACTGTATATACCATTTGCATGCCATAGCCTAGGTATAAGGAGGTGGAGTGACACCCGAAAGCAGTGGCAGAGCCACATTGTCATTAGTGTGGGCAAATGCCCCCCACTCATTCTTTCAAAGTAATAAGACACATATACAAATTTGCTATGTTATATATATAAAAACTATAATTTTCCCTCACTAGAAAAAAATTAATCTTTATAATTTTGCTCTCATATATCTATTGCCCCTATATACCTTCGGGTCCTAAATCCGCCGCCACTGCCCGAAAGAGCAAGTCATTCATTTCCTCATCTATGACATTCTTCCACATCTGATTAGATAAACTATGAAATGAGATGAGTAGTAGCACTTTTTTACCTCTGTGAAGAACAATATATAAGTTAGAAGACTCAATGGGAGGATCTATAGATGAGTGTAGCACTACTAGAGAGGCTTGAGTGGTGGAGTACATAAGTGGAAGTGACAAACCTATAATGGTAGTGGAGATGTAATTTCTTATAGGGAAGCTAAACTAGAAAACCCTAATGGAGATGATAAAGTGGGAGATGTTTGACCACACAGAGGATCAAGTGACATAAGGGTCAACAAGCGTAGCTTAGATGGAGGCTCGGTAATAGTTTTATGAGGGTTTGAGAAGTATAAAGTGGACAAACAGAAGGTGATATTAGCACTAGCACAATGAGTAATTGGATCATAATAGCAATAGCACTTTTGAGTCTAGGAGTATCTAAGAAAGATATAGTGGACTACCCTAGGACCAAGCTTATTAAACCTATGACCAAGATCATGAGCATAGTAAAGACATCCAAACATTTTGAGAGTAATAGAATAGGGCGAGGATGGAGAAGGGTGATATACCCAATAAACCAAGTGTTATAACCCGCTTAGTAAGCAAACTATTCATTAACTTGGTAAACCGATTTGCAACATGGCTCAATCTATTAAAATGTTTAAGCCCAAGAGAACAATAGCAAGCCTACTAAACCTTATATACCATATAATGGTTTTTCCCATTTGCAATGTGGGACTAAACTCGGGTTATTACACCAAGGTTCAAGAAACTCGTCCAAATTGATCAGTTTTGCTAGTTTGTGTCGGTCCCGGTTCAGAATGAACCAAGCAGTAGAGCCGACAAGATGCAATCGAAGAGGAAAAGGAAGGAAAAGGAGAAGAAGGAGAAGAAGAGAGGAAGGAGAGGAAGAAGAAGGAGAAAAAGAAAGAGAAGAAAGAGAAGAAGGAGAAGAAATGGCAACAAAGGGGGAGAAAGCGGCAGCGGTCGCGGCTTTTCTTCTTCTTCTTCTTCCTCCTCCTCCTCCTCTTCTTCTCTCTTCTTCTTCTTTCTTCTTCTTCTTTCATTGTTCCGCTACTCCGCTTGGTTCCACCGATATGGAACAGTATGTACCGGTCCGAGTGTGGATACAAACTACAAAGTAGGTTGAGAAACCCAATAATAATAAAGATGCAATAAAAATGACATGAGGCCATCATATGAAAAAAAAAAGAAAAAAAAAGTTTGAGCAACATCCAACAAATGGTAATTTTTTCTTTCAACAACCCTATTTTATTGAGATGTATAAAGTAGTTTTTGAAGGAGAATGCCATGGGAAGTAAAGAAGTGATTTAAATTGAGACTAAGTGTATTCCAACACATTGTTAGTGTGAAGAAATTGCAATGCAGATGGATATAGAACTTGATCCAGACATTGAAATGAACAATATGAAATGAATTAAAATTTCAACTAGTATTGTTGAATGGAAATGAGAAACAATGATGTTTAAAAAGTTGACATGCATTACAATTAAAAGATGGGCAAGACTTTAATGACAAAAAATGTTGCACCTTTGTTGGAGAAAGACAACTTAAATGACAGTACCTCTGGTATGGTGAAAAAGTGGTGAAAGAGGAAAACTAATAAAGGAGAAATAGTAATATTGTATGAGTTAATATTTGGAATGAAGATATTATATATATTCATCTGAGATTTAAAGCACCTATATCCTCACGTAAAAAAGATGGCATTTACAAAACAAATAAGTACTTAAGCATTTGAGGTACAGTTAGAATGACTAAAAAGATGAGACTCTAATGTATTGTATTTCAAGGTGGTCTTCGTCATTAGCTATCAGGTTAAGCTTTTTGGATCAGGTGTCATGTAATCAAGATCCAATCAACTTTGTCTTAAACCAACGGGAAGATGGTATCTGAATGAGTGCTTTCTTCCAGAACAACTTTACACTCAGGAACTACTTCAAACGTTCTCCTGGTAGTAAAACTTGTTGCCCGCAGATGCTTTAATAGTAAAAACATGGTAAATTGTAAGTAATAATGATACAACCATTACTAGACCCAACTTTCCTTTACACAATCTAACAATAGAGAACAAAAAATACATGCAAAAAAAAAAGAAGAAATCGTACATGCAACAACCACATGAATGCCAACGGGCATAAAGGAAACACATACTTTTCGTATAATGCTAAGTATCGAATTCAAAATTCAACAAAAATGTACCTTTGAGACGGGGAAGACATCGCCGGGTTACAAACGGCGGGAGATATGCTGAAAGAGTTCGCGGCTGCCTTCGGAGAGTGAAGAGCTCAGGGCAGCCACCAATTGCTCGTTATCCACAGAGCAATGCTTAATCTTCATTACAGTGACAGAGTGAGAGCCAGAAAGCCACTACTACATCCTAATACCATGCGGAAAGCCCTTCTTAAACCCTACAAATCAGATCAAATCATCGCATCAATAATTCAAACTGAGCAACCAAAGATCTAGCAATCCGAAACAAAAAGCGACACGAGGGCTAGATGGAAACCAAAAAGGGCAAGAAAACCGAGAATTCCCAACAAAAACCTGGAGAAAAGGAACGCCTGAATCGATTAAGAATGTGCCCGGGGTCGGAGATCTCTCAATTCCGAACGCGAAAGGATCTAAAGTGAAGACGAAACAAAGAATACCGGTGAGAGGAAGAAACGGGAGGCGAGGAAGGAAAGGCTCTTCGAGATTGAATTCGAAACCCTCGAATTGATGCAGAGCTCGGGGAACGCCCGAGTCGCTCAGGCGTTCGAGAGGGGAAGCCTTC
The DNA here is from genome assembly GCA_027563935.2 of Costus lasius. NCBI lineage: Eukaryota > Viridiplantae > Streptophyta > Magnoliopsida > Zingiberales > Costaceae > Costus > Costus lasius. The sequence goes on from CM050449.1 coordinate 3,637,495, forward strand.
TGCCTTCGCCCGTTGAAGCGAAAGGGGCAGGGAGAGATTAAAATATATTAAATTTGGAGAGGGGCGAGGGGAGGAAGGCAGGAGGAGTGACGGCGCGGTGACGGGGGCGTTAGAGATGTGGCCCTCGACGCGAGCCTTCGCGGTAACGGTCGCTGACGGGCGGTGTCGTTACCGTTGGCGAGAACAAAAGTTTGAACCTTGAACAGACAACTTTATTTATTGCATGTGGATGGATTAGGGACGGCTACGGACCGTTGGATTTTGGGGAACGGCGTTGAGCCGTTGATGAATCGTGCGTGATCCTTAACCGACTGGTCGTTTCTGGGTTGAATTGTTGTAATCATCAAAATTGGGGGACTAAATTGGAAGTAGATTAGATTCGGCAATAATTTGTGAGGTCCGACTCAATTTAATGCATCAAGTTCATGGTTCTTCAATCGTTAAACTGAAAGCAGCGTGCCGTAATTAGCAAGAGATGTAGGGCCAGTTTGGGCTACTTCTGCTTTTAATTTTTGTTGGCTAAAAAAATTTATTTTTAGTTTCTGTTGGAAAGTACCTAACCGTTTGATTAAATAATTGTGCTACTAAGTAGAATAAATTACTGTGCTGTAATATTAAGTAGAATATGATATTTATTTCAGTAAAAATTATCAAAATAAAAATAATATTATAAATTTTTTTCTACTAAGTAGAAAAAAATGAGCCATTAGTGATTATTGGGCAATCGAGTCCTACGAAAATTTTTTCTAGAGGAGACGTTGGCTAGGAAATTTTTTCTCGCCTAACTCTCGCTAGTGGTTTAAATACCAAGTGTTATACAGGTAAATCAAGTATTACACGATTTTTAAAGTAATAGCAATGATTCAAATGAAACCTCACTTAACTTTGTTAGGCGAGAACCCTGCTTAGAAAATTTTCTCTGAGTCCTACGCCCTGTGCCTAAGACTTTAACCCTTTTTCAATCACTAATTTTTGAATTAGTTTTGAATAAGATTATCTTCTAACTTCTAATAAATTACTTATGACAAATTCTAGCAATTAAAGTTGAAATGGTTGTTTACAAGGTAGCTATTATCCATTTCTTCGGTCAACCATGGTCAAATCATCCCAAAAGAACCAAATTGAATCAATATGCCATAAGATCTGGTCAAGGTTGACATTCCCACTTAAGAAGAAGAAAGCACAATCGTATAACAACCAAAATTAATTATTTGATATTAAAATCAACAAACAATAAGATGAAAATTAGTTATTGTTTACAAGGTAGCTATTGGATCGATGCTAATCTCGCCTGGCATCCCCAATCCTCGAATTAATTATCAGATGCAACATAATTTTTACACACAATAAGATGAAAAAAAAAAGTAGATGAACTTTCCTTCAGCAGCCAAAAGGAGATGCAGGATTACAGACAATAGATAGCGTCCAGAGATCCTCAAGGCAGACCAAGCTTGCTATGGTACTAGTATATCTACCAGTGACAAATGGGGACAGCAAGAGTACAGTAGAGGACAAGAACTCTTAAACTGATCTATACGGCCATGAAACAAGCGTCTTCAAGTAATCAGAGCAAGGAAAACATATTCCTGAATTTGCACACTGCAAACAAGCAACATCGAAGAGAAATTTCAGATGTACATGGGCTACATTTAGTAGAACTGAAATCTCATGTTCCCATTACTTGTTTAAGCTTGAAATTCCATGCTTATGGAGCAAGAATCAAAAAGGATGACGGCACTTAGCCAAAGTACTTGTACACAGGAAAGTAGTAGAAGATAGGATGGATAACCAGAGGCCCCAAAGTATTCCCAGAAGAAAAGAGTGCTGTATGAAACTTTTTGGCTGTCTAGAAGGATAGAACTTTTTGGCTGCAATTTGAGAGAGCAACCAATGGAGGATTAATGGTACTAATAAGGCTGAAGAACTAGTTAAAGCATATAAGTACCAGTAAGAAGACAATACAACAATAAGACAAACTGGTATTTTATAATCAAAAGTTCACAAAAAAACAGTCAGATACGTTATAGTTTTGGTGAATAAATTGGATGGCAATGCATCATAGTGACAAAAAAGAAGCAAACAAGAATATCTTGTCAGAAAAATTAGATGGTTGTAAGCAACAAACTGAACAAAAGGCTTAACACCAGAGTTGGATCCAAACAGAAAGCTCTTAAACATGTACAGGCCAAAATATGTCATTACCTGTTTGTAAGAGAAGTTATCTCCATTATATGTCCTTGAGGTTTTAGATCTAAGAAATCATGTATAAGTGCCTTACTCCCTTTTGTATTTCATGAAATGATGAGCACCTTGGATCCAATGCTTTAATGTAAACTAGGTCAAAAAGTCAAATCAAATAATTCAGAGGCATTAAATTGCTGCCTGCCCCCCTGAATCAACTTCAAGAATTTGACTATGCCACCTTATTGCTGTAAAAGTTATTGTATAATAGCTGCTCTCAGCCGAAGACTTCTCTAAACCAATTGGACCCTGTTGTAGTATACAGCTTCAAATTGAAGGTTCGATCGAGTATTTGCCAGAAGTGTAAATTAAGGGCAACATATTAAAACTGGTATTATAGTTCGAAGAAGCAATATTCAAGAGAGTAATTTAACTAATAACAAATGGTTAGGCAATAAAGAAATCTTTGAAATTTTATTGTTTCACGCTTTCAGCTAGTGAGATTAGGCAAAAACATTGCAAGGTTGGCCAAATCTCAGGACAGGAAAAAGAAGATAGAGAAGTTCGGTTGAAGCAAAAATATTATTGAATCAATGAGAAGAAATTTTAGCATGAATTACAACACGTTCTGAGCAGTTCCATATACAAAACGAGATGAGTTAATGTAAATTGTAATGGTTACTTCTTCAATTAACAAAACTTCACATATTAAAACTCAATGATTTGTGACACAAGTAGTTGTTAAGTTATTGGCACAGAACATCTCTTTGGTCTGCTGTGTTAGTCATTTGAACATTAAGAAAGTTCAAGCAACTTACTTGGGGAATGGATAGCTTCCTGTAGATTGCTCGGATAAATCTGTGCATATGTCTATGATCCATAAAATTTCTATATACTCGTAGAACTGGGAAATTAAATCAAAAGGTAAGAAAAGAAAATTTGAGTATGCCAGTACACAAACTACTGATTTTGATCCGCAGAATAATGAGAACATAGAACTTTCACCTCATACATGAAAGAAATCCTCCAGTCAACAAATTAAATATAAAAGAACACCAGTTTTCCCTAAAAAATAACAAAGGTAAGTGGATGAATTATCTCGTCATGGAGCTCGATTCCACCCTTGATTAACTCCATGCCGCTGCCAGAAACAAGAATGACCTTCATCCCTCTCCGCCTCAAAATGCCCTGGCCAACTCAAAGCTGAAGAAGCACAAGAAACCTCAGGCCATAGATAGATCACGAGCAAGAGTCGACGACCTTCTGCCACATTTATGGCCAAATATCTCAACTTGGAATCTTGTTTGGATCGGAAGGCGTTGAGCGGCTTCCACAGTGCGCTCAAACAAATGATAAAAGAAATATCTTGTAGCATCGCGTCGCTTTACGAGCTCCGTGGTTTATAGATGACGTTGGATGCGCTGCCTCCGCAGCAATTCACTATCGCAGTACACAGTACATAGGGCCTGGCAAAAAATTATACGATCCGCCAACATGACACGACACGACACGAGTTTTCGCGGGTTTGGGTTTAACATAATCGTGTTTCGTGTCATTATCGTGTCGACCCGTTTATGACACGCTAAAATTCGTGTCGTGTCGTGTCGTGTCGCGGGTTGACCCGTCTAACCCATATATAATATATATTATATAAAATTAATAATTTATAGATAATTTTAATATAGTGAGTTAAACAGGTTATTCATGTCGTGTCGTGTCAATCGTGTCGTGTTGTGTCATCTAATAACTTTATATTATAAATCGTTCAATCGTGCCGTGTCGTGTCGTGTTATGTGACACGACCTATTTATTAAACGTGTTAATCGTGTCGTGTCGTGTCACCTGTGAAATAAGCGGGTCGTGTCTGTGTTTCGTATATTGACACGTATACATAAACGGGTCGTGTTCGTGTCAAGCACAATCGTGTCACGTGTCAAGTATGACACGACACGTTATGACACGCGAAACACGAATTGCCACCCCTAACAGTACAAGTTCGCGATCGAATAAGTGCCTGGTGAGTTTTCGAGCGGCCGCTGATGCGTGTGCATTAATATACTGGGCATTACCTTATATGCGCCATGTATTGAGTACTGGCATATCGAATGGTAAGCGATGAGCCTCAAGACCATAGACCATTCCTTAGGATTTCTATTGAACTTAAAACTGCTTGATTCAGTTTGATCCAATTTTTCATGTGTAATTGACTTATATCTAGTTTAACTCCATTTTAGGGAATTTTATGGCTAGTATAATGTTGTCAGAAATAAACACCCCAGGGTCTCATCTCTTCATATGCAACGCTACAAAAGTTTGCACCGTAGCCGTCAAGATGAGATTTTGAGACCAGAGAACCTTGCAATCGGACGCTCCAAAATCATACAGTAATGGAAGAGTACGAGAGATCAAACCATTGCCATCAAAATCACATTTTTGAAGCGCATCAACCACTGCATAAGCTTCCTTGGCTTACAACATGATTTCCCTGAGACATTACAACTTTTACCTCCAAGATGACAATTTGGCGGCAAAAACACGGTCACCTAAGGAAAAACGCATAAAAGATCAAACCTTTGCCAACAAAATCAAATTTTGATGTGCAATGGCACCCAAAATCTTTGCCTACAAAATAACTATGTTCCATCGCGAAGAGAAAAATAATAATAAAAAAACATGATATGATTCTTTTAGTTCTAAAATTTTGGAAAATTTTCTTGTATATCATTTTCGCTTTTGAGGAAACAGTGAAATACATTCTTAAGGTTGTCTTTGAATACCACTATTACTCGGTTCAATATCTTCATTACGGTTGGTGTCACGCCCCAGAGGATTAACCCTAAACTGGTGCTTAACCGCTGTCTTAGAGTTGTCCTGTGGAACACCAAAGCATGAACTCCCTAGGGTTTCCAGATGAAATTTCCTACTCAAATCGAAAACCCTAATTCTCCGCTCAACTTTTATCCCCAAATTACAAATCGCACGAAAAATATAGGAAAACACTGACCCTAATTCAGGAAGTTGAAACCCTAAATCAGAATTCCAAAAATCAAAATCACCTTCGAGTCAACTCCCAATTTCGCCGCCGCTCGAATTTTCGCTTTGGCTGACGTCACGCCCTCCTGATCGAATTCGCTGTGCGCGAATTTCCTTCGATTTCGTCTGGCTGACGTCACCACACGTCAGCTGCTCGAATCGATTTCGCCGAAATCGATCTCCACCTCACGTTTCCGGAAGTTGTCTTCGTAATCTCCTCGCGAACGCAGCTGCCGAGCTCGTTCGTCCTCTCGTCTCGCATTGCCGGAGAAAGGACAACTGCTACGCTACCTTGATCCCTAGCCCTCGGCCGTCTCCGCCAATCGTCTGGCAGCCGCCTGCTGCAGGAAGGTGTCGCCGCCGCCGAAACAACACAAGAAGAGGGAGATACCGCCGCCGGAGGAGATAGACTCGTAGGGGAAAGCTTCTTCTTTATTCTCAGCAATACCAGAGTACAAAACCCCTAAACTCTCCTCCTCCCGTCGCTCTCTCTCTCTCTCTCAATGTCGGCGGCAGCTCTCGCCGCTGACTCACAGGACACTCGGCTCTCCCTCACAGCCTCACTGTTAACGCTGGTGTCGTTCGCTGCTCGCCGGTTCCTCTCTTCAATCACCCCTCTCGTTCGTCGTCTTATAGCAGGGAGAAACCCCTTGTTCTTCGCTTAAGCCACCGAAGTCCCCATCCGCTTCGTCTGCTCCGCATGCCTTGCCCGAGTCTTCCGTCCGAGATCATCGCCTTTGCGTCCTTCCGCTCTAGCGTCCGAATCTTCCACTACGTCTACGTTGCCCTATCGACCCCGCGCCTTCCGCCGGATCTGGACGCTGCCGCGTCTGCCAGCCGAGGACGACGTCCTCTGGTTTGTCTCGTGTCTGCGTCTGTCGCTCGTGTCCGATGGAAGCAGTCGTCTCCGCCGCGCATCCGAGCTGCAGCTGGATTAAAGGCGAAGTTGTATTTGGTCAACATCCTCAGTTGACTGGCTTTGGTTGCTTGGACTTGGGCCTGGGCCAGGCCCAGTGGGCATCGGTCTAGACCCGGGCAGACCCAGGCCTGTCAATTCCCCCCCGCCCAATTTGGACATCGCCCTCGATGTCCGTTATGGGCGCTCAGGCCAATAGGATTTGTAGAGAAGGGTCTTTCGTGTTGTCACCACTTCCTTTGCTCCGCTATCTTTGCTTGAAGAAACCGATGTCTCCCTTGCGATCCGCTCCGTCGAGGATGCTATCTGTGCCCATGACTAAGTCTCCTGCGGAGGTCTTGCATCTTCGGAACTCGTCTTCTATTCGATGCTGTTCTTGCCGACCGTGTCTTTCGGCCTTGCTCCCGTGTTTGAGGGGGTCGGTAAAGTTCTGCCAGCGACCATTGAAGCAATGTACAAACCTCGTATGCGGGCCTCTACTGGTTCGTCATCAACCGCCGGTTTCTCAGCTAGTTCCCGATGCACGATCGCTGCAATTGTGTTCACCCGCTGTCGGTCCGGGCAATCGCGTATCCGGTGTGGTCCTTTGCACAAGAAGCAAGCAATTGGTCTTGGTCGATCCTGCCCTCTCTCTGCAAGTCAGGTCTGCTCCTACCGTGCTGACTGACCTCCGTTCCGCCGGGGAGAGAGCCTCTCTCTCTCTAGCGCTCTTGCTTTAGGTGGATATGGTCGCTTCGGGGGCGACCTCGGTGCTCTCGAAAAGGTCGTTCCTGAAGTTCTCTGGTCCACGAGATACTCGGCTATAGCTGCGACCGTCCTCCAGTCTTGCGGCTCATGTCGTTGGACCTCAGCCACCGCCCATGGTTGGAGATTCCGGAGAAAGAAGTGCCTCATGTCTCCTTCCGCCATCTCAGGTAGCTCCAACATCAATGCGGAGAACACCCTGACATACTCCTGGATCGTCCCTGTATGCTTTAGCCGATCCACCGCCTCTCATGCCTGGTCCACCGAGTTTCCGGGAAGGAACTGCTGTCGCAGTTCCTCTCGGAACATCTCTCATGTCCAACCAGCTGCCTCTAATGTTGAATCAACTTTGGTCCTCCATCAAAGTTTTGCATCATCTAAGAGGTATGTGGTGCACACCCTCACCTTCTCCTGGTCTGAAACATGGTTAGCGTTAAAGTATTGTTCTATATCCCAAAGGAAGTTACCCAATACTTTGGCTGATTTTGCCCCCTAGAACATTGCAGGTTCTAGGGTGCGAACCTTCCCCCTGGGAGCTCCGTACTCCACCATGGTTGCTGTAGGGGCATCGCCTTGTGCCTGTGCTAATGCCATGCGCATCACCGCAAGGTCAGCCAATATCTGCTGCTGGGTTACTGTGGTGTTGGTTACTTGTGCCGTCAAGGTTGCTACATGTCCCTGCAAGGCAGCTACCTGCTCCCCGTCCCTTCAGTGTTTTGCTGTGTCTCAACTACTCCAGCAAAAGTTTGCTGAAGGGCAAGGATTTGCAACCTCTGTTCCTCTATCGTGCGATGGAGATCCTCTACCTGAGGAACCACCACGTTTTTACTGTTCCCTGTCAAAACGAGCACCTGCTCGATCCGTGCTATGCGATCTCCTTGATTCACCATCCTGGCTGAATCTTTAGCCTCTGATACCAGTTGTCATTCCCCGGTCGGATCAACCCTAAACTGGTGCTTAACTGTTGTCTTAGGGTTGTTCAGCGGAACACCAGAGCGTAAACTCCCTAGGGTTTCCGAATGGAATTTCCTACTCAAATCGAAAACCCTAATTCTCCGCTCAACTTTTATCCCCAAATTACAAATCGCACGCAAAGTATCAGAAAACCCTAACCCTAATTCAGGAAGTTGAAACCCTAAATCAGAATCCCAAAAATCAAATCACCTTTGAGTCAACTCCCAATTTCGCCGCCGCTCGAATTTTCGCTTTGGCTGACGTCAGCCCTCCTGATCGAATTCGCCGCGCGCGAATTTCCTTCGATTTCGTCTGGCTGACATCACCACACGTCAGCTGCTCAAATCGATTTCGCCAAAATCGATCTCCACCTCGTGTTTCCGATTTTGACCTCGTCAAAATCGGAAGTTGTCTTCGTCTTCTCCTTGCGAACGCAGCTGCCAAGCTCGTTCGTCCTCTTGCCTCGTGTTGCCGGAGAAAGGATGACTGCTACACTGCCTTGATCCCTAGCCCTCGGCCGTCTCCACCGACCGTCTGGCAGCCGCCTGCTGCAGGAAGGTGTCGCCGCCGCCGAAACAACACAAGAAGAGGGAGATACCGCCGCCGGAGGAGATAGACTCGTAGGGGAAAGCTTCCTCTTTATTCTTAGCAATACCAGAGTACAAAACCCTTAAACTCTCCTCCTCTCGTCGCTCTCTCTCTCTCTCAATGTCGGTGGCAGCTCTCGCCGTCGACTCACAGGACTCTCGGCTCTCCCTCACAGCCTCACGGTTAACGTTGGTGTCGTTCGCTGCTCGCTAGTTCCTCTCTTCGATCACCCCTCTCGTTCGTCGTCTTATAGGATGGAGAAACCCCTTGTCGCTCCGCTTAAGCCACCGAAGTCCCCGTCCGCTTCGTCTGCTCCGCACACCTTGCCTGAGTCTTCCGTCCGAGATCATCGCCTCCGCGTCCTTCCTCTCTAGCGTCCGAATCTTCCGCTGTGTCTATGTTACCATGTTGACCCCGCGTCTTCCGCCTGATCTGGACGTTGCCGCGTCTGCCAGCCGAGGACGACGTCCTCTGGTTTGTCTCGCGTCCGCGTCCGTCGCTCGTGTTCAATGGAAGCGGTCGTCTCCGCCGTGCATCCGAGCTACAGTGGGATTAAAGGCGAAGTAGTATTTGGTCAACATCCTTAGTTGACCGGCTTTGGTGGCTTAGGCTTGGGCCTGGGCTATGCCCAGTGGGCCCAGTCTGGACGGGCAGACTCGGGCCTCACAGTTGGGATCTTAAGTTGAAGGTCAATAAAAAAACTCCTAAAATTATTTTTTTTTAATTTTTTTTAGTATTTATTATCTTACTAAACCTTAAACAACATTACCTAATTTAAAATATTTAAGCCTTGAGTTAGCTAAGCTCATTAAATCTTACATACGGTATAATTTTTTTCTCCCACTTATAAATCAGTGTATCACAAATCCCTTATATCTCATTTTACTTTAAAGTATATTTTTACATAATATCTTATAAGGCTAAAAAGATATAAAAAATTATTTTAATTTTCATCTGAAAATTTGCAAAACATCTCGGACGGTCAAAATCATTAATCTGGGCTTCATTTAGATAAAATTAAATTACCACCCAAATTCAAACTTCCTGCCTTTTTTCTCTCGGTGAAAGTGTTATGTTTATATGCCAATCAATCCTTTTAATATATTTTTCACAAGGTGTTTTATGAACCATGCTGAATTACATTAGAATGAGATAAAATAATACCAATTTAATGGTTTCGTTGTCAAGGATTTTAATTATACAGTAAAAGTTAAAATAATTGACAAGCATACGAAGCTTTTTTGATTGAAATTTTTAGCAGCCAAGACTTCCATTGAGCAGATGAGGTTTAAGTACCAGCCAATCAGAAAGAAAATTTTGGTCAAACTTGAGCAGACAAGGTTTAATATAGTAGAACATAAACAAGGTACAAGATTTCCAACTTCTAATTAAGCTACATCATCTCTGTATCGGAACAGAAAACAAATGAGAGCCAGTTTCTATAAATATATAGAGGAGGCGAACAAAAGAAGACCTTGCATGCATGCACAAATGCACTGCAATGATCTAATTAATCAATCCACTTAGTTTTTCCATCTACCAATCCGCTTCGTTCTAACTTCAACGTTGTTTCGATGTGCGACCACCAAAGAAGCCGAGCAAGCCATGGTTGATCTGGCCGACCACCTCACCTTCTCCACCCTCCAACCTTCCCATCTCCGGCGAGGCTGCCGATACCGGAGATTTCTCCTCCAAAATACCAGTCGGGTGGACTGGAAAGAGCTGCAGCGTCTCATGGGAGACGGCGGAGCAGTCCTCGGCTTCTTCGACCGCAGCACCACACGCTGTGTAGTATCCGTGGAGATAGGTTGATTTGTTGTACGCATCCATTTTCCCCTCTTCGATCGAACCCGACCTTGGGAACACTGGAGCGAACTGATGAGGTTGATATAAGTAGTACGGGCTGCAAGCAACTGCAAACCGCACAGAAAAAGGAGAGTTCTGATGAAAAGATGAAATAGCAAACATGCCGCAGCTATGTTCTATACTTCAATTTGTTGCAAGTTAACGTAAAGCAACCAGTAGGGCAGAAGAGATCAAGTTTTTTTCATGCTAAAAGGAGAAAGGAACAGTGGATGAAACGAGATTGGAAGCCAGAGTTCCAAGAAAAAAAATTTTGTTCATAGGGTTTACGCATGCATGCATGCAAGTAGCACGCAAGAGCAAGCATGCAGTTTTGAGTAAACCTCATTGCTTCTTTCCATAACCATCAAAGTGACTTGGAAACTGTGCGCATTCAATAGACAATTTAATTGCGTGGCCTATAGAGCAGTTTTACTTATCAATTTGTATAGTTATGTTTAATGTTGCTTAATTACAGTCCATGGGAATTGTATGTGTAGTTTTATTTTTACAGATATAATAGCAGTTGGAAATCTTAAAGGGGACGAGTAGTAGTGTTTTTTTGCTCCAGAAGAACAATCTAAATTCGCAAAAGTGGATCTATAAATTAATGAAAATTAAGACTCACCATTAATGCTGGTGCAAGATGGAGACATCGGAGGGAAAGTAGGCATCGGCGGGGCGGGCGGCGGCGGCGCGTGGTGAAGAAGCCTGCTGAAGTAGGCGAAGCTCTCCTGCTTCTGCTTCTGGCGCTGCCGCGCCTTGTGATTCTGAAACCAGTAGAACACGTTCTTGCCCTCTATGTTTCCGTACTCCCTCAGCTTTCCGGTGATCTGCTGTATCTGCTCCGCGCTCGGCGTGCGGATGCCCTGCTTATAGAGCCCTTCCAGAACGGAAATCTGCTCCTTCGTGGGATTCCACCGGGAACTAGAAGAAGAAGAAGAAGCGCCGGAGCCTTTGGCTTCTTCCATGACATGCAACGTTGAATGGAACAGGCGGAGTAGGGAGCGGAGCGGTGGTGGCTTTTATGCATGTCACTGGTTGTCGCGTAGCGGCTAGATGAAACGTGAAGGGATTGACATGGGAACGGTGGAAGCGAGGCGCAGGAAAAGCTCTGAAAACATGGCGGGGAGCGGCTGGGGGGCGCCAGGTGCTGCCGCTGGGTTGCGTGGCGACGCTTTTTCGTGGGGTTTGGATGCGCGCATTGAATGAGCGGATGAATGGTTGGGATTTGAATGGAGGAGGTCTAGCGTTGTTGTTCTTCTTTTTGTTTCCAAAGAAAGATGGGGTTGTCAAGAAGTAACAAGTCCTCGGGAATGAAATGTATTGTTTCCTTGCGCTATTGGCCTTGTTGGAGATTTGATTTGTTCCCTTCTGTCCATGGTCATGCATGGAGCGTCCAATGAATCGATCTCTCATGCATGCCTGCATGATGCTCCTCACGGATCACTATATAATTCATGCATGAGATTTGTTTAACTGCTGATTAACATGCTAATTCACATTTATTAATCTCATTATTTTTCTAAGTTATTTATTAGATTATGAAGCTTACTAAAATGTCTCCATGTATTCTGCAAAACAGGATGAAATTTTAATTTACTATTAGTTCAGATGATCTAGAATATTTCTAAAATTTACATAAGGCGTAGAATCCAAGGGCCAATAGAGATATCTCTTTATAATGCAAGAGTAATTGCCTCGAGAATAACCATAGTAGCATCAGTTGATTAATAAATAATCTATTTTTTTTTAAAAAAAAGAAAGTGATGAATAAATATAGAAGTAGGCTGAAGCTAATTCCCAAGCGAGAAGTCCACGGAAGCGCCAAGCAGTCAATGCCAAGAAGCGGGTGTCGACGGCCGCTGATCGTATCGGGAAGACGTAGGGAGAAAAAGAAAAGAGAGAAAGAGAGAAAGAGAGAGAAGATCGAGGAGAGAAGCGCGACGTTAATTGCATGCCGATTCTAGGCACACAAATGGCACGAAATCTATCCCTTTCTGCAGAGAGAGATCCGGTGGGAATTCGTAGGAGATCTAAAAGGAGAGGGAAGTAGAGGGAGAGAGAAGGGATAGCTAGAAAAAGGCATGTTTGCGTTTCGCATGGTAATCAGCGGCGGAGTTAGGGGTAGCCTATGGGCTATAAGATTTGCATGCAGGGAGGCGTCGCGGCCGTGGCCTCCGGGCCTCGGCTTTGATCTACGTACGTAGCCATGCAGCGCCGGGAGAGAAAGGCGAGAAGCATTGCCGCTGCGTACGTATGTGGTCGAGTAGAGGGAGGTGGCATGCACGGACTCCGTGCGTTGGGAAATGGAGACGATCTATGACGCCGAGTACTACTGCAACGCAACTACGACACGGAGTGGAGTGGGAGCGCGAGCGAGAGCGATGGATGGAGATACGGCGCATCTCGGCGATGCATGGCTGAGGCGAGGCGGGACGCCGCCGTGGGGAACGTGGTGTTCCGCCTCTTCTGGGAAAGGTCCACTCATAAATCACCACCGGAATTGACAGGGAGAGAGAGATGATGCTGCTGCCTGGCATATTAATATTACTGTAATAAAAAATGTGTGTAAATATTATAAAAATTACTATTTTATACGATAAATTAAAGATATTATTAACGCCATTTAATCATTTCAAATCGAACTGCAGGATTTTTGACTTTTTCACCTTCAAATCTCATGCAGCATTTATTAATATGCCGACCACGAGTCGCTTTCCATCGAAGGAATTATTTTTCTAATAAATCCTCACACGTGTCCTGTACTAATTTGCTCATCACGATCTTAACGGATCGGATTTTTATACGTCAACGACACCCAATTTGAGGCCCACGTGAGGCCCGGTCATCCACCTAAGCCCTAACAGAAATTATCCATCGCGCTGGGCACGAGTTTTGCGTGAACAATAGAACAAAAACCCCCTCCTTTTTGTAAAATCACAAGATAAATTTCAGCACTAATGGACAATTGTTTTATGGATCACGGGTTCATCACCCAAATCTGATATTTAGCGGAGTATGGTTCCATCGGCCAAGGATGATGGATCGGATGTATTCAATTTGGACTCCCAAGTATTGGCCAGCCCATAGGATCCGTTTTTAAGAAATATTGTTTTTAAAAAATTACTATATTTAAGCAAATGAGAGAAGGTCATTCGGCAAAAAATATGATATCTAATTTTAGAAACTACAACTAAGTCAATTCAACCGAGGTTATGCTAAATTTAGATAGCGTTAAAATAGAGTTGTAATGCGTTAGAGTTCAGGGTTAGGGACCGGAATTTGGAAATAGATGCACGTGATGAGTACTAGAGAATCTAGCTCTAAGTTCATAATCCTCACGTGCGTATCTCTAATTTAAACATTAGTGACAAATTTATGAAACCTTTAACCATAATTGACCATGGAAAATTTTATCTTCCCCAAACTGGAGCATTTAATATTGAATTTATTTAGTTTTTCTTTCAAACTTGTCCGTTATTTGGTGCACAAACATTGGCATCCTTTGTAACATATGCGTTTGATTGGGTAATTTTTAGTTTTTTTAATGCTCGTAATAAAACCCTAGGGATTCCCTGCGCGAGCTCCGGACGATCTGTGGCTGCTCGTTTAGTGATCGGACGGCTGGTGCTGCTCTGTGCGTTCGCTTTTGTCACCCCCCTGCTTTGTCCGTTTGCAAGTTCACAGTGGGGGCGCGCAGTGGTGGTGGTAAAGCACCAAACAGGGTTTCCCGATCGGAAATGGCTGAATGAGTCGGCGATCGCCGGGCGATTCGGTGGAGGAGCTGTGAAGATCGTGGCTTTACGATCTGATATATCTGATTTCTGTAGAAATAACAGGTGTTGGCACCGCCGACCCCCTCCGAACTTATCCATGTTCGTTTTATATGATTTCGAGCTGAGGATGTTTGGTTTTCGATCGATAAATGATGCGTGAATGGTGAAAGATTCGATTTTTCTAGGTAAATCTTATGCTTCAGGCGTTACCGTGGTTTGGAGCTGCCAAAGCTGCATTTTTTTTCTCGCTCATTTTTTTTCTTTTTTCGTTTTTTGTTTAAGGATTCGCGTTAATTTCCTCCTCGTGAACGCGTAAAGTGTTCTTGTAATGGTCACTGAGAGCTCATTGAACATGTTATCGGAAATGGGAGTTCGGTCTGTGATCGGGAGCGGCGGAGATGGTTTCGGCGGAGAGGATCTGGAGAGGGAGCTGGGATTGCTCTTTAGGGAGCAGAGTAGGCAAGAGGTATCTGATCGAGAGAGGGAGCTAAACATTTTCCGGAGTGGCTCCGCGCCGCCCACTGTGGAGGGTTCTGTCACTGCGATGGGCGGGATCGGCGCATTCGGCATACCAGATTTTTCCCCGGTAAGGAATGGGTATGGGCTTCCAACAGAGGAGGAACTCCTTTCGAATCCGGCATATATCTCCTACTACTACTCGCATGTAAATCTGAACCCTCGACTGCCGCCCCCGGTGCTATCCAAGGAGGACTGGAGATCTACACAGCGGCTTCAAGTGGGGAGCTCTGCCGTCGGTGGGAATGAAGACAAGAGGAGAATTAATGGCTTGCAGGAAGGGAATGGCAGATCACTCTTCTCAAAACAGCCAATATTTACTCCGCTGGAGGAGCAACTCTCAGAGCCAAGAAAGGCACCTGGATCCAGGGAATTCATAGATAGTGGGGACGGGTTATTTGGGCGCAAGAAGAGCTTTGCTGATATTGTTCAGGTGATCTTCAGGAACCATCGTCCTTGTAGCTAGCATTTGCTTAGTATATTATGCTAATTCTTTTGACGTTTTATTGTCTTGCATTGTCTATATTGTCAAAAAAGTTGGAGAAATATGTGGCCCTAACTAACTTCAACTTATCTAACAAATTTATTTAAATACCTAAATACGGATAGGATTATCCAAAAGAACTATTGCTAATTTAGTTTTTCAGCTTTTGTTGGATCATGTTGATTGGTTAGATTTAACCAAAACATAGCTATCACATTGGTTACAATAATGGAAGATGTAATTTCTTTTATCACTCTTTGGGAATTTGAAGTTTACACTTAAATTCATAGTGCTATGGTTGGGATGGTTCAATAACAAAAATTTCAATGCAACTATCCTTTAAAAACAAGAGAACTGTTGTATTTGATTTAAACGTGGCTGTAGGTTATATTTTTTCCTGTCATGCATTGATGTTCGGGCTCATAGTTGGACAACAGATCTTGTGTATAAAAAGACAATGACAGGATCTAGTAAGTAAATATATTTTAGTTCACTCATTTTATTAGAAAAAGAAAAAAAATGTGGTTTCCAGCACATTGGAGTTTTAATCTTGCATCACGTCCTATTTTTTTCTATGTTTTCATGTGGATGGTGAGTTGGTTGTGACAGTAGATCTGGCTATGAATAAGATAACACATTTTGTATTCCTTGTTACCTTCAATTGAAAGTTAGTTCAAGTAAATGATAATATAAACGAGACGAGAGATCTGTGGTTGTAAGAAACCATGACATGTTCTGCTTTTGAAAGGTTTGTAAAGCTCTAGCTTTATTCACACAGATGATTATGGCACATGGATGCTATATATAAGCGGAATGGCTATTCTGTACCTGACTATTTCCTTCATGTTTGAATCAATCAATTTAGAAGTGTGAAAGCCATATAAAACTTCCAGTAGAGATTGATTATTTTAGTGATAATAACCGTTAGGATCTTGCTAATAGTGCTATGCTCTGCAAAGTGTATGAGGGCAACCCAAGTTGAAACTTATTTATTTATTTGGCACTATTGCAATTATTATAGAAGTGCAATAAAGGATAAGAAATAGCTCAAGGTAAGTACTTCAGCATTGTTCACAAGGCATTCTTTTCTCCATACTGAAAAGTAAACATGAAATAATCCCTTTTTGTTACTGCATGGCCCTCCTTTCTAGATGTATAATCTAAATGTGGTATACATCGCATTCTCAAAATAGAATTGGAATCATAGTTGGTGGTAGTTGGTTTTTCTTATTTTGATTGAAAAAACAAATACTAATACTTATGGCTAAAGATTCATGTGACTTGCTATACAAGAATGTTAGTAAAAGTTTATTTTTTTGGTCGAGTACTAGTTGATAGTGCACATTTATGTGCATTTGTTGTCACGGTTTAAAATACTGGTTTGTATCAATGTACAGGTCCATTGCCGATACCGGACGATATTGGTTTGAATATAATATATATGGGCTTGTTCCTAAACTCTATGTTGGATCTCTTGTTGTGCCCTTCATAAAGTTTATGTATAGTATTGACCTTGTGTCTGATACGCGTAGACTGGTATGTACTATAGTGGCACGAACCGGTTTTTAAAACCTTGGTTGATGGTAATGTTTTTCCCATCAAATGAACCTACATTTGCCAGCCTTTTGAAAAATGTGATACAACTGATTTAGGCATGTAGCTATAGGGACTTTCTTTGATGTGGGATTGATTTGTAAGTTGTATAGCACAAGATGACACCTCTTGCTCGGTTAAGTGATGGACTTACCTAATTTGGCTTCTGAGGCATGAGTCTAACCATGAAAGTATCTGTTTGAATGCATTTAACCATTGTAAAATTTAACATTGTTGCTCTTGCTTCTGAGTGAAATCCTTTTGGCAAAAAAAAGAAAAAATTACATAGTCATTATTCTCCTTCAGCACAATTTGATCATTGAGTTTTTTTCAGGATGAAGCTGTACGGAAAAGTCCAACTCCAAGTAATCAGTCACGACCTGCAAGCCGTAATAGTTTCAACAATGGTGTTCAACCATTATTTTCCTCTAGTACACGTTTTCCATTAAATAAAGAAAGTTCATCACTAGATGGGCAACAATTCAGTGCATATCAACAGAGTGACATTGGACCTGACAAAGCTGGCACCTCACTTTCTCATAGTTTTGCATCTGTTGTAGGCTCATCCCTACAGCGAAGCACTACTCCTGAGGCTCAACCGATTGCAAGGATTCCCAGTCCTTGCCTTCCTCCTGTGGGTTCGAGGATCAGCACTACTGACAAGAAATCTAACAGTTCGTCCTCCTTGAATAATGTCTCTTCAGTAACTGCAGAATCTGATGATCTTATAGCTTCCTTATCAGCTATTAACCTGTCAAATGCTAGTTGCATAGCCGACAAAAATATTACTCAGTCAAAGATTCAGCAAGGATTTGATGATCCGCAGAACTTTCTGTTTGCTTCACAATCTGGCCAGAACATTGTTAAGACACAAGCTAAGCTTGAAAGCTCTGATCCAGTATATTTAGATATGCAGTCTATTCCTAGGACAGTGAAGTCTTCTTATATGGATCCCTATGAGAATTCTGGAGGTCAAGTGAAATTGAGAACCTTAGGATCAGGGTTAAATGGGCTGATTGAATCCCAAAGGTCATCTGTTCAAGCTGGCAATTCATATATGAAGACACCATCATCTTATACTGTACCTCGCAATTCATCATCTCACTACCACAATCTTGGGAGTGTCGATCCATCTTTTGCAAGTCCTGGGTTGAATTCATGTACTGAAAATCCAGCATTGTCATCGACATTGATAAATCAGATTGGCTTTGGAAACTTGCCTCCTATCTTTGATGGTGGTTCTGCTTCTGAAATTGCATCTCTTGAGATGGAATCAAGGGCTCTAGGAGGTGGAACTTTTGCACCACCAAATCTTGTAGGGCTCTCAGACTTCCAAACTCTCAACAGAATTGGTAATCCAGCTGCTGTTGCTACCTTTCAGACATCACTTAACGACCCACTTTATCTCCAGTTTCTGAAGGCATCTGAATACACAGCTCAACTTGCAGCTAACTGTTCTGATCCTTCTAGGGAGAGGGATTTTGTAGGAAACTCTTACACAGATTTACTCCAGAAAGCTTATATTGAGTCATTGCTTCAATCGCCGAAGCAATATGGTATGCCACTTCGAAGTAAGTCTGGGGTTGCAAATCATAGTTACTTTGGTAATCCAGCTTTTGGCCTGGGCACTGCATATCCAGGAAGTCCTTTAGCAAATTCTATTGCCTCTGCAGTTGGACCTGGCAGTCCTCTTAGCCTAGGTGAGCGCAATATGCGGTTCCCTTCTAATTTCAGAAGCTTAAATGGCAATGTTTTGGGCTCCTGGCATTCTGATCCAGCCAGTAACATGGATGAACATTTTTCCCCATCCCTATTGGATGAATTCAAGAGCAATAAAACTAGATCCTTTGAGCTTGCTGAGATTGCTGGCCATGTGGTCGAGTTCAGGTATGCAATGATTAATTGTGACTCTGATGCTTTAGGGTTTTTTTCACCGCATCTATTTTCTGAACTTATATTACATCTTAAGAAACAGAAACTGGATAACCAGGTTGTATATTCTTTTACTTGGACTATGTGATTAGGTACAAAACCAATTACCACCTACTGAATTTTCTTATCATGTCATTTTCTCGTATCAGCACTAAAATAGTAGATTAATTTACATCTTTATCTCTTGTTGCCTTGTATTTCTTTCTCATACTTTAATCTGTTTTCATCGTTCTGTTGTCCTACTATATAGTTCAAGAACTAACATGACAACATGTATAGGATCCTGTTGCTCATTGCACTTTGGTGGAACATGGCTAGTTGTTTTTCATTGAGTTCTATATATATATAGGATCCTGTTGCTCATTGCTCTTGCAAGACCGTTTTTTCCTTCATTAGGAATTCTATCGTAATTCAGTTATCTCACCATAATAATGTCTTATCAAAAGTTTCTGTTTACACTGTTTACAGCTTCCTCTTCTTATCTTTTCCCATCTTTTTTTTACTTTTCTAAGTTTTTCATGAACTTGTTAATTAATATTCTTTTTCAAATCGTCCGCTGTTATATGGTCATGTCGATTACAAAACTATTTATTATTACTTTACTGTACAGTGCTGATCAGTATGGGAGCCGTTTTATACAGCAGAAACTTGAAACAGCTAGTATTGAAGAGAAGAACATGGTTTTTAATGAGATAATGCCTCACGCTTTGTCTCTGATGACCGATGTGTTTGGCAATTATGTGGTCCAGAAGGTAAAAAAAACTCTTGTTATGTTATTTCAGTGCACGCCATGGAGATTTTATGTCGAATTGCTTCAAAATGGCTCACAATCTGTCTTTTTAGTTTTTTGAACATGGACCAACCGCTCAGAGAAGAGAATTAGCTAACCACCTTAATGGGCATGTGTTGGCGCTCAGTCTCCAGATGTATGGCTGCCGAGTGATCCAGAAGGTACTTTTTAGCGCAAATTTATACTTAGCTAATGATATATTCCTAATTCTGTTGATTATTATTTTTGGCAAAAAAAATTCTGTGGATTATCCTTAAAACTCTTACCTAATATTGGCCTTTAGTTATACTTTAAGCCGTGATGCTCTTAACTTTAATCAGCGATCGCAATTGAATATATTTCTTAGCTGGGGTAAATCACTCTTTGTGCTTTAGGCGATTGAAGTAGTTGATTTGGACCAGAAGATAAAAATGGTTTCAGAGCTTGATGGGCATATCATGCGTTGTGTACGAGATCAAAATGGGAATCATGTCATTCAAAAGTGCATTGAGTGTGTTCCACAGGATGCAATTCAGTTTATCATCTCAACCTTTTATAATCAAGTTGTGACATTATCCACTCATCCTTATGGTTGTCGTGTTATTCAGGTTAGGAATTTTAAAAAAATTTAATTTGCATATGTTCTGATTGGAGGAAATGACATATTTACCTCTACTTAATTGTTGGTTTTGCCCCCAGAGAGTGCTGGAGCATTGTGATGATCCTAACACTCAGCAGATTGTCATGGATGAGATTTTGCAATCTGTTTGCTTGTTGGCGCAGGACCAGTATGGAAATTATGTTGTCCAGGTTTGTTGTGTCAGAGTTACTCTACCTTCTTTGTTGAACTAACCTCAGTTTATCACGTTCCTGGTTCATTTTCTTGATCAATTTCTTCTTATGAACTCCCTTTTTCTTCTACATGTAATTTTTTTTCCCTTTTAATTATGTTATAACTAAAGGAAGTGTTAGCAGTTCGAACAGCTGCATAGAAGCACCTAGTGATGGTATAGTGCATTTCTTGTAATCTTGGGTTAAATAATTACTGATTCAGCTTAGATATTCCGGAAAGTAAACTTCCGCTAGTTTGATATAAAATGATTGAGAAGTGTTGTACATAATGTGTGGAGGAGCACATGCTTCTTTATTAGGAAGTTAACACTTAACAGAACCTCCTCGTGTCTTAACCTATATCATGCTTTCTATGGTGCTGCTTTTATTAATTGATGAACGTTTGGCCTCAAGCCCACACTCGGCACCATGCGCTGTGTTTACTGTGTCATGGTTGAGAATTTAAGTCAGGCTTGGTCTAGCTCCCTCTAAATTATTTGATCTGTTTGTGTGTTATGCATTTTCTAAACAAATATGGTGATATAACATAAACCTTGACAGCATGTACTGGAGCATGGAAAGCCTCATGAGCGGACTGTGATTATTAAGAAGTTGACTGGACAAATAGTGCAAATGAGCCAACAGAAGTTTGCTTCAAATGTTATAGAAAAATGTTTGACTTTTGGTAGTCTCGAGGAACGCCAGCTATTAGTGAATGAGATGCTGGGGACAACAGACGAAAATGAGCCTCTGCAGGTTTTCTTTGCCTATGTTTAGTGCATGCATTTCCACTGATTGTTAGTCTATTATGATCGAATATGCTTCCCTCTTTTAGCCTGTATTGTGGATGAAAATTCAAGTTTAATTGCTCTATTCTAGTCGACAACCATTTTGTGCTTTTGCTGGAAACAACTTGTAGGTTTTTTAGCCTTTTGTCATTGAATTATTTTAGAATCGTCCTATTTGTAATTTCCTCGGAACACACACTTCAGTTGAACAGATAGTGATGCTATATCTAGGTGTGGATTGACTGACTCTGGCGATAGCCTTTAGCACACCGGACTTCCTAATGTGAAGTAAAATATTTTGATTGTTTGGTGATCAAACGATCGGGCCAATGGTATAGTAAAAAGGTACAGCGGGTGATGATGTAATTTTGTCACTCCCTAACAATTCTTTTAGAAGTGAAAAGATTGGAGAAGGCATAAGGTGTCTCACCTTGACCATTGGTATTATTCATGGGAATGTGGCAATTCAACTTAACAATATACTAATGTAAATTTACAATTACACATACCATGAGTCTATCATCATTCATATATTCAAGGGGCCAAATCAGATCAAAACAATAATTTGATATGTACTTTTGGAATCAAACCATAACATTAAATGAACCATGATAAAATAATCACAATCACACTATTCATATACTCAATTAATCATAATACTGAAGTAAAGCCAGTAGCCATTTAATGTTTACTCAACTATACTTCAACAATAGTTTTGTGTTAGCATGCCTATCGGTCATGAAAACAAGTAAAGAAAATTATAGTATACCCAACCACACATCCATATATATTTTAATAATAAGATTAATAAAGAAAATGTATACAAGAAACAAATCACACTTCATCAAAATTTGAGGGCATCTATGCAATCTAACAATCTCCGGATGTCGTTTGTGTAGTACCTAGAAGCAAGAGATCAAATCAGATCAAAACAACAATTTGATATGTACTTTTAGAATCAAACCATAACATTAAACGAACCATGATAAAATCATCAGAGTCACACTATTCATATACTCAATTAATCATAATACTGAAGTAAAGCCAGTAACCATTTAATGTTTACTCAACTATACTTCAACAATAGTTTTGTGTTAGCATGCCTTTCGGTCATGAAAACAAGTAAAGAAAATTATAGTATACCCAACAACGCATCCATATATATTTTAATAATAAGATTAATAAAGAAATGTATACAAGAAACAAATCACACTTCATTGAAATTTGAGGGCATCTACGCAATCTAACAATCTCCGGGCGTCATTTGAGTAGTACCTAGAAGCAAGACAAGGGAATTAGCCAAAGTAACTAAGGAAGATTAGAAAGTATGAACAAGGTGCAAGATAACAATAAACATCTCTCTGCTCAACTACATGAATAACACATATTACAAGTAAATGACATAAGAAAAGTAAGTTCTATGTTTGTTCATGGCCATAGTATGACATTTAGAGTCACACTCATGCAAGAGTGATTCCATTGCATCCTCGAAAAGTGAAATGACTGTCCTATGGCGTTGCATCTAATACCTAGTAACCCGTGTCTAATTCACAACCTCAACCTAGCAATGAACTTAATCAACAACTAACCACCCAATATGATGGTCGGCACTATGGTCATACACAGCCTTACTAATAAATCTATGCTAACACATACAACATCCAAGCTCAACATGCGCCGTGAGAAGAAAGAGGTAAAAACTCAAATCATGTCTTAGTTACTAATCTACACCCGTAAGAAAATTCAAGCTCTGTGAAATAAAAAAATGAAAATATTTTTATCGATGCTGAAACTAGCATGAAAAACACTATAGCGCCCTCTCATTTAAACAACATGACTCATGGTGTTTGCATAATATATCTTTTCCTATCTTCTGCATTTCATGCCTCCGTCAACCTCCCATGGATCACACAAATGTTTTATGCTCGGAGAGCACCTTGGTATAGGTTCCAGTAATTGTTGCTTCATCTATGTGAGTTGTGGTTTGTCCACAATATGTTTATCTTCTATGAATGTCAGACCATGATAATGATCAACAAATTCTAAATATAGGTCTGATGTAAAATAAAATTATGTTTACAGGTAAATAAAGAATTCTTTTTTGCATAGTTTTGGGACTCTTCTATGTAAAGTTGATCTCTTTGTGATCAATAAAATAGAAACTACAACAAATTGCTGTAATGTCATTTATATGTAGAACTGATCACATCAGCTTTTTTTTTCCAGCTTCCATACTTAAATGTGTATCCTACATTTGTATTATGTGTCATTTTGTAGTTGCTATGTTATCTTCTGTTATGAATTCTTACCCTATAATTTCAACTTTTATCTCATTATGTTGATAACATGTTTTTTTTTTTGCCGAATAAGTTATTCATGCTGGCTGTTTAAGTCATCATGAACAGCGATCAGTATTGACTTTCTAAACATAAGAAAATTCGAGATTCCTTTTTTGAGAAAATAACATATACAATAATATCTCAAATTTCTACTTATTATAAATCGTCCTGCACTGTCAGCATCTGGTGTGTATTTAATAGAAAGAACTTAGACTTTTAAATTCATTGCTGGAAAGTAGGTGATCCTTGATTCTTAAATTTTTTATTGATAATCGGTTTGCACTATTTGGTCTTTTGTTCATTCTGCATCTCTTCCTGTTTCATGTGCGGCAGGCCATGATGAAAGATCAGTTTGCTAACTACGTTGTACAAAAAGTGCTAGAGACTTGTGATGATCAACAAAGAGAGCTGATCCTTTCGCGAATAAAGGTCCATTTGAATGCACTAAAGAAATATACCTATGGGAAGCATATAGTTACCCGTGTAGAGAAACTCGTTGCAGCTGGAGGTGAGGATATTTGTTTCTCTTGTAATTTTTCATTCATTTTGGCATTTTTAATACGGTCATAGAGCCAAAAGCGTACTCTGGAGACAATTAAAGAAAATTAGGATTTTCATTTAATTCAATCTGAATAGAAACTCATAATTTTTATTTTACTCAGTTTAGTTTGAAATCTTTAAACCCAATACTGAATCAACATTTTAATGTGAAATTCAGACTTAGTAGAACTGACTCAAATTTGGTAAATTTGTTAATGATAAACTGATGAATTTTAGTCCGATTCTGTATGATGGTTTTACTGGGTAATGAACATACTTTTCTATTGGTAACCCTTTCCAACAAGATCAGTTTGTTAGAGTTTATCAATCTAACAAGTTTTAAAAAGTTCTTTTATCTGCAGAGAGGAGGATTGGACTTCAGTCGACCTATCTCCCTTAGACGGCGTAGCGTTTCAATTGTACAGCTAACTGAGGCTAGTTTTAGCTCCCTCTTCTACCTATGTAGGCTTTGTACAAGCTTGGCTGGAAATAAGAATATTGCTTGTACTGAAATCTGTACATTTTGTAATTTGAAGTTAGCTAATCATGCTAAGGCTGAGGCTCAGGTGGCTAAATATATATTGCCCCACAAGGTATTTAATCGCTGTAAAGAGATAGTAAAGAAGGAACATGTTTTGTTCATGTGGTCATTTTTAATTTTTCTTATATCATCATGGGTATGTAATGAGATACAATTTTCAAATGCACTTAGTCTTGCTGCGGAAGTGATCGTCAGATTGCCTTAGAATTAGCTGTATATTGTGCATACCGATGCATATGTTCTGTGCTATTTTTCTTTTGAATTCCAATCGGAGGCTACTCACATCATGGGTTCCAATATATATAATTTTAAGAAATATCAATTTGATTTTTTATTGTTTTTCTGTATGGAATATGTGCATGATAATTTGTTTTTCATGAATTTGATAGAATTCTCATTCTTACTCATGTAAATTGCATTGATTTTGACTGACCATGACCCTTCAATTAATAAATACATACTAAGCAGTGTCTCTGGGTCCTGCATTGTGACTCATTTAGTTAAATGAAATTCCAAGTCGGTCCTTGTGTTAGACAGCAGGTGTCGATTTGATCGAAACTCCAAAGTAATAAATACCTTCAAAGGGTTTCCCTGAATCACTTTGGTCCTTCTAAGAGCAGAATGTACTAAAGCAAGAGAGAGAACATCATCTTGTTTCATCTTCGCTCCACTGCAAGGAAAAAGTACTTAATGTCTTCAAGGGACTACATCACTATGGTCCTGCTAAAGAACAGAATTTACTGAAGCAAAGAAAAAAGAAAAAAAGAAAAGACAGAAAGAAAGCATCATCTTGTTTTATCTTGCTCTATTGCAAGTCAAAGGGGGGAGATCAAGTCCTTTTCCTGCATCCACCTCAATCATCTGGCAACACAAACGACTGCTTCAGAAACCAACCCCTTTGGCAAAAATATCTGATGAAGAGATCAATTAACTCACCAGTTCCACAAGGAAAGTCTAAATGATGCCAATCATACAAGCTTTGGTATTCCAGACCTCTGCCGTTCTTGTGAACCCAAGAAATGGCTCTGAGAGCTTGGGCTCCTCTTTGAGCACTGCAATCTGTAAATCCAAATTAAGAGTAAGGCTAACCTGATCAATATTTGATTAACTAATGAGCTAGGTTCAAAGTGGTAGAAAATGAGAGATTCTTAAATACCCCTGGAGGAAGCTTGGCTGCTCTGCTACTGAAGGATTTAGGGTTCCTGATGTGGGGAATGGAAGTTCAATTCCTTTCTCAGGGGTTGGTAGCTGAGATACTGGTGGAGAAGGTTGCCATGCTCTCCTCTCCTCTTTGAAGGCGTTGCTTGTGTTGTCTCCTTGTCAATAAATGTTCGGTAACGGTGTGTCTTCGTTCAATTCATCCAGTGCAGCTGGGGCATACTTGGTGAAAAAATTGAATAGGCATGAGCCTGCCTATTCATTATAGCTAGGGTCCATCTCCTCCGTTTATCAATAGACATCCCTAAAATAGGTAACGAAACAGTACTTGCTCAAACTCGCGGGTACCCGATCCGACCCAACCCATTTATGGCGAGTTCGAATACCCGATTAGCTAATCGGGTCGGGTTCGGGTTTACCCCCATGGGTACCCGCGGGTACCCGATACCCGATTATATATAATAAAAAATAAAATTATATATATATATATTTATATAATAAAATAATTTTTAATAAATATATTTATTATTATTAATATTATTTTATAATTATATTTTATAAAAATAATTTAAAAAACTATTTAAAAATAAATATTTTAATTTAAACGGATACCCGCGGGTACCCATTTAAATACCTGACTCGGGTTTAGTCGGATTCGGGTTTGGCCAAAAAGTGCGGGTACCCGACCCATTGACATCCCTACTTGATCCCGTTAACCATTCTCTCTCCTCACTAAATTCTCTCTCTTCACTCTAAAAAATCTCTCGCCCCAATCTCTTGTCGCAAGAGCCCTCACTGGTCTTCTCTGTCCTCGCACTCTGCCGACATTCTCCTTACCCTCGCCAGCATCTCCTCTCCTCCTCACACTCTCCTCACCATCCCCCCTTATACGGTTCATTGCTAGCCCGAAAGACAACTTCTCCTACTCTAGCTGTTGCGTCATCGCTCCCTACCCAATTTTGCCACTTCAATTCTTAATTGTCAGCCCAGAAAAAATAACTTCTTTCACTTTATAGTTATTAAAGGATGAATCAAATTTTATAAATTTTTTCAAAATTATTTTTATTTTATATGAATTTTATTTAATATCGTAGAAATTCATATCAAAATACACTTAAAAATTATGTTAGGGGTTGATGTTAGCCTCAAATAGTTATTATAATAATCATGCAAATTTTTTATATATTTTTTTAATTTTTTTTATTTCACATAAATGTTTGTTAATATCGTAGAAAGATATGTCAAATGCACTCAAAAATTAGGTTATGAGTTATTGTTAGCCTCAAATAGTTATTATAATAATCATGCAAATTTTTTTTATTTCATAAAAATTCTAGTCAATATAGTAAAAATTTATGTCAAATGCACACAAAAATTAGGTTATGGTTGTTGTTAGCCTCAAATAGGTATTACAATGATCATGCAAATTTATTTATATTTTTTTAAAAAATTTATTTATTCAGTAGAAATTATAGTAAATATCATAGAAATTTTTATCAATATTGTATAAATTCATCAATATTATAGAAATTCATGCCAAATGTACTAAAAAATTAGGTCTGTTAGTCTCAAATAGTTATTATATTGATTATGCAAATTTTTTTTATTTCATAGAAATTCTAGTTAATGTCATAAAAATTCATATTAATTGCACTCAAAAATTAGGTTAGGGTTTGATGTTAGCCTCAAATAGTTATTATAATGATCACACAAAATTTTTTATATTTTTCCAAAAAATTTTTATTTCATAAAATTTCTGCTTAAGAGTGCATTTGATGTATTCCTAATAAAAAATTGACTATAATTTTTATGAAATAAAAATTTTAAAAAAATATATAAAAATATTTGCACAATCATTGTAATAACTATTTGAGGCTAACAACAACCCATAGCCTATTTTTTGAGTCCATTTGATATAAATTTCTACAATGACTAAAATTTCTATAAAATAAAAAAATTCTAAAAAAATTATAAAAAATTTGCATGATCATTGTAATAACTATTTAAGGCTAACAACAACTCCTAACCTAAATTTTGAGTGTATTTGACATGTATTTCTATCATATTGACAATAATTTTTATGATATTTATACAAATTTCAAAAAATATAATAAATTTGCATGATTATTATAATAACTATTTGAGTATAACACTAATCCTTAACCTAAGTTTTAAATGCATTTGACATAAATTTCTATAAAATAAAAATAATTTATAAACTTTTTACAAAATTGATTTATTATTTAATAGTTACGGAGTGAAAAAAGTTGTCTTTCTTGGGTTAGCAATGAACAGTTGATGCGGCGAAATCGGATGGGGGGAGTGGTGGCGTGGTAGCTAGGACAAGAGAAGTTGTCTTTTGAGTTGGTGACGAACCGTATAAGAGGAGATAGTGAGAAGAGTGTGAGGAGGAGGAGAGGAGACTCCAGTAAGGGTATGGAGAATGTGGGTGAGTGTGACGGTAGAGAAGATTGGTGAGGGCTCATGCGGCGAGAGAATTTTTCGAGAGAGATTTTAGAGTGAAAAGAAATAAGGGGGTTCACGGGAGCAAATGCTGCTCTGTTACCCATTTTAGAGAATAGAGATTTGTGTTGATAAAACAGTAAGGAAGGATGGACTCTGCCTCGAAAATTTTTTTTATACTGTTCTTACGAGGACCATAATTCTGAAACGGAATACATATCAAGCAATGAACAGTCCCACTCATGGAATATTTGGAGCAAACAATCTTTTTAAGCACATTTTTACACATTTTATTAATTATTCTTCCCTAATTTTTATCAGCGTTGCTGGTTCTACTTAGTGATTTGGTGAGTAAAAAGATAAATCGAACATTTTTATTAGTAACCTCAACCAGCGTGCTATCACTCTGATCAACTCTGACATTGTTTAAATTCCATCATCTGACTCATACGGTGAGAACTCTAAAGGTACTATTTTTTGAACAAAAGAGAGAAACATCATCAGTTACTGTACTGATTGATGAAAAAATATCCTGCGAAGGGTCTCTTCTCCACGGCGGATCCCAATTTAGCCATTAATCTAAGTTTAAAAAAATAAATAAAAATATTATGATGATCTACTCATCGAGATCTATCCAATAATACCAAAATGAGCACAATGCAAGTCTTGTACACTCAGAAAAAAAATTGAAGAAAATATAGTAAAATTTAAAAAACTTCTGTCGTTCTTGTGAACCCAAGAAATGGCTCTGAGAGCTTGGGCTCCTCTTTGAGCACTACAATCTGTAAATCCACATTAAGAGTAAGGCTAACCTGATCAATATTTGATTAACTAATGAGCTAGGTTCAAAGTGGTAGGAAATGAGAGATTCTTAAATACCCCTGGAGGAAGCTTGGCTGCTCTGCTACTGAAGGATTTGGGGTTCCTGATGTGGGGAATGGAAGTTCAATTCCTTTCTCAGGGGTTGGTAGCTGAGATACTGGTGGAGAAGGTTGCCATGCTCTCCTCTCCTCTTTGATGGCGTTGCTTGTGTTGTCTCCTTGTCAATAAATGTTCGGTAGCAGTGTCTTCGTTCAATTCATCCAGTGAAGCCGGGGCATACTTGGTGAAAAAATTGTATAGGCATGCGCCTGCCTATTCTTTATAGCTAGGGTCCATCTCCTCCGTTTATCAATAGACACCCCTAAAATAGGTAACGAAACAGTGCTTGCTCCCGTTAACCATTCTCTCTCCTCACTAAATTCTCTCTCTTCATTAAAAAATCTCTAGCCCCAATCTCTTGTCGCAAGAGCCCTCACTGGTCTTCTCTGTCCTCGCACTCTGCCGACATTCTCCTTACCCTCGCCAACATCTCTTCTCTTCCTCACACTCTCTTCACCATCCCCCCTTATACGGTTCATTGCTAGCCCGAAAGACAACTTTTCCTACTCAATTTCGCCACTTCAACTCTGACATTGTTTAAATTCCATCATCTGACTCATACGGTGAGAACTTTAAAGGTACTGTTTTTTTGAACAAAAGAGAGACATCATCAGTTACTGTACTGATTGATACGCCAAAAATGGAACAAACCTAACTGGATCAATTAATTTAATACTCACAAGGCCAAATTTACAGTGGTTGTACAGGGAGTCACCGCGTCCCCGAGAACAATGGCGATGTGTTTCTAGGGTTCGTAGCCGAATCTGATGTCGACGGATAGGCAGCCAGGAATTCATCATACGACTCATCGTAGCTCCTCTCAGAAAGACTGCTTATGATCCCGTCCGCAGACAAGCTCGGCAACGCCACATCCCTCTCCAAGAACTGCACCACCTGCCGCATACTCGGCCTCGCTCTCGGCTCCGGGTGCAAGCACGCCAACCCGAGCTTGAGCACCAGCTCCACCTCCGCTGCCGCATAATTCTCCCCCAATCGTGAATCGCACGCCTCCAGAATCGTCTGCGCCTTCCAGCACCCGAGCACGCGGTCCACCAGCACCGGCGTCTCCGCGCCTGCGTGCGACTCCATCGGCCGCTTCCCGCACGCGACCTCCAGCAGAAACGCTCCGAATGCGTACACGTCCGTCTGCGTGGTGGCCTTCCCGGTCTTGCTCATCTCCGGCGCAAGGTAGCCCGGCGTACCAACGATATGCGTGGTGTGGGGATTGCTATCACGGTCGTAGAGCCGGGCGAGCCCGAAATCGCCCAATTTTGCGTTGAACTCAGAGTCGAGCAGCACATTGCCCGCCTTGATGTCTCTGTGAATCACCACCTGCTCCCACCCCTCGTGCAGGTACAGCAGCCCGGCCGCGACCCCTTTAATTATGTGAAATCTCTGGACCCAATTGAGGGCCGGCCGGGTCGGGACGAAGAGGAATCGGTCGAGGCTGCCGTTGGGCATGAAGTCGTAGACCAAGAGCAACTCGCCCTGACGCCGGCAATAGCCCAGGAGCTGAACCAAATTACGATGCCGCAACCGTCCCATGCTCACGATTTCCGCCACGAACTCCCGCATCCCCTGCCGCGACTCGTGGGAGATTTTTTTTACGGCGATCTCGAGCTTCGATTTGGGAAGCGCGCCGCGGTAGACACGACCGAATCCGCCGGCTCCGAGGAGGTTGCCGTCAGCGAAGCCCTTGGTTGCGTGGTAGAGGTCCTTGTAGGAGAATCTCTGCGGCCCGTACTCGATCTCCCAGTCCTCGAGCAGCTCCGCGAACTTCTTCCACCTTTTTAGGGCGAAGTATACGCTGGCGATGGCGAGTAGTAGGAGGATCGCGGTGGATAAGGGCAATGCGATGGGTAATACGCTTGTTGTGCTACTTCCTTGGCGCGGCAGTTTGGGGAGATTGGCGAGATCTAGAGGTGGAGCGCCCCCATCGAGGCCGAAGCTCCACCCGAGGACGTAATGGCATCCGGCGGCCTGGCCGGTGGCGGAGGAGAAGCCGATGTACATCTCGTCCAAGATGGTTGCGGAAAGGTTGATCTTCGTGACCAGAAGCGACTGCTTGGGCTTAGATTCGCCCAGCGGAGCGATTGACACATTGAGTTGCGTGCGGTCGCCGATGTAATCGATCCAAATCTGCATCGGATCGCCGCTGATGAGTTGGAGAGGCGTAAAGACGCCGTCTTTCTTGACACCTACCGACGTGGAATTGGTGGATACGAGGCTATTGACATCGACGCCGACGTGGTTATCGTTGATATCCTCGAATTCGGTGTTCTTGACGGTGTCGAGCTCGACGGCGACGAGGTGGTCATCAGGGTCGCCGTTGTCGGGGAAGAGGCCAAGGTGCTGGCTCGAGATGGATTTAGGGAAGAACTTGGAGGGGGACAGGACGAAGGCGAGGCCATGGCCGCTAACACCGGGCACCAACGGCATGATGGCGAATACGAAGGTAGTGGAGAAGGAAAGATGCGTGGAGTCGACACGGAGCTTGAGGGGGTAGAAGGCGTGCCCAGTGACTTGGGCGCTGCGGTTGGTGAGCTGGAGGAGGCCATTGGAGGTGACCATGGCGGCGTCGGAGAGGGTTAAATCCGACGCCTTGAAGCCATTGAAGGCGAAGCTGGAATCATCGGCGAACGAGGCAGAGAGCTCCGCAAGTAGAAGGATGAAGCTGAGGAGGGTTCTGTGGAGCATCGAAGCCTCCTTCATGCTTCCACCCGTAGAGACGAGAAGAGGGAGAGGAACAGAAATCTGGAGCAATTAATATATTTGGTGCGTTAATGATAATGACTAGCGCACCGTCCTCTTCTTACAAGGACACTCGTCCTTTTCACAGAGCGAAGACGACTTGCCCTGTTTCAAATGGGAAATTCTGAAGTCACGCCGCTGTGTAGGCCAACTGGTTGGCCTAGGCAGGAGAGAATTTTCTTCCTCCGTGATGCATGATTGAAAAAAAAAAAAAATCTACGATCCCCTCGAAGTTGGATGGAAATGGTCTGATATCTTTCGCTGTTAAAAAGAATACAAAGATAATGCATGTTTAATCCAGAACAAACGGTGTACGGGTAATCTGTTGCCTCTACTGGAGAATCAAATCAGGCCAATTGCGTTTAGCTTGCTAACTTGCTTCAACCTCTGAATACTGTCCTTTTTTTCAAGGAAATAAATGATATAAGATGCCAACAGCAGCTAGCAGTAAAATTTATACTGCCCGAGTGAAGACAATTAATTGAACAGATGAGAACTGCTTCGGTAGTAGGGAAACACCACATGAAAATTGGGGTCCGTTCATTTATAGTCTAGATTTCTTTTCTTTTTTCTTTTTACTTTTTTTAAAGCATTGACTGAATCCACTTCAATCCCATGCTGTCATGTGATGTGAGCTACTAATAATTCAAGCGAGATGCTTGTGTATAAACAGAAAAAAGTCTATGATTAGTTCCCGATAAAGTTAACTTTATATGTTCTTAAAATGACAGATTATCTACAATATCGCTACTTTCAGCTACTAGAAGGACTTAAATAAGTCAATCTTT
Organism: Costus lasius; assembly: GCA_027563935.2. Classification (NCBI taxonomy): domain Eukaryota; kingdom Viridiplantae; phylum Streptophyta; class Magnoliopsida; order Zingiberales; family Costaceae; genus Costus; species Costus lasius. The sequence continues at coordinate 3,669,946 of CM050449.1, forward strand.
TTAATATTTAAAATGGTTACCGAATGTTACTATATTGTTATTGTTGAATTTTAATATTTTTACAAAGTAAATGAAGCCGCCAATGTGGACAATGTTCAACGTCAATGCAGACGAAGGAAGACCTTTGAGTACCCAACTAATGTGTTCCATAGTCGTCTTCCGTCAACTGACAGTTGAGAATTATTTAAAGTGTCTCATCATCTTATGCTTTGATAATATTTACAATTTAATTTTTGTAAAAAAAAGTTAGCATTTTCATTTTTAGAAACAAATATCTAATTATCTATCTCCCATCTAATAGAACAATGTATCATTATGACACTTCAAAACGTGTAGGTTGAGGAAACTTATGTCGTCTAACACCAAACTAATCGATTTAATTAACAGACAATTTTTTTAAAAAATAGTTGAGATTTGATTTGTGACGGAACCTTGATTAAACACGTAAACTAGTGTTAGGCCTACGGGTCGAGAAATTGGACGCGGCCCAATTCCCCTACCCAGCCCACTACACTATAGCCGATTGGATCGGCGAGTGTGAAATTCGATCGGGCGCCGCCCGAATCCGGTTGATTCGTGTGCTTGAATCCGTCGTGTGGAAGCGACACGGACGCAATGTGATGCATGGGCAACGCGTGGCTGACGCGACATGCGCGTTGACTTGGGAGATTGGGCAGAATGGGAAAAAGGGTGGGACAACGTCCTCGTGGAGGGTACGAGCTTTCGAAAGTGGAAGGCTCATAGGTCGTCGATCCCTATCTCTCTCGCCTCCGTTTCGATCTCCTCCTCGTCGAACGTTCGTTGGCGGAGTTCTCTAGAAATTCCGGTGGTGCGGGTGGGTGGTGGAATGCCAAGGAGAGCTTCGTGCCCTTTCCGTTGTCGCCTTTGCCTTTGACCTCACCATCGCCGTTGTAGTCGCCGGACCTCACTTCCAGATCGCCTTGGAAGGCGCAGTCGGCAATCATTTCATCGGAAAGAAGGAGCCGACACTTGGCATCAAGGTACTCCCTCTTCCCCTCTTTCTGGTTGTTTTCTACTCGTCTTCGACCTGCCTGGTGGCCGAACGGTTCGGTCAAGCTCACTGCTCCCAGCACCTACCTTCTCCGTCTCTCTCGACTGCCGGCTCGCCTACGTCCAAAGACTTCCGGAGCCACTTCCCGCCAACGTGTGGACGCATCTCGTAGCTCACCGGACGAGCCCTCCTCGCCTGTGCATGAGGTTCCCTCCTCCTTTGCCTGTCGCCTGCGCGTGACGTTCCTCTAGCGAGAAGCTTGCAGTTGGTTGTCATCTCTGAGCCAGCACGAGAGAACGCACAAAGACATCGTCGCCTATGAGTGGCGTTGGAGTGACATCTGCCTTCTTCTATTCGATAGCAGTGGGACGTCACGAGTGGACATCATCTCCGTCTCCTGCATCCGTCACTCATCCGAGCAGTTCTTCAGCCACCATCCGTTCTACTTCCCTCAGCTACCCGGCCATCCTTCCGGCACCTTCAGCATCCGAAGGCAGCTCCTCCCTGGTCCCCGTACTCACCCTAGGGTAAGGGACGGATGGACGGCCATTTGGCCTGCCGGCGGATGCACGTGAGATGTGCTTGGACAGTCCGTGTGTCCGTTGCCAACGTGTTCGCACGTGTGGTTCTGCGCGGCGTTTCGTTGGTCGGGTCCTCCTCGCCCGCGCGTGAGTGAGGAACCGCCGGCGAGGAGGACCCGACCGAGTCTTCTCTGTCACCAGTGTGCGATGCCGAGTGAGCGACCGTCTGTGATCGCAGGGCGCCGGCTCGATCTGTGGACGGGTGGGTGAGTTCGTCTCCCCGGCGTGGGACATCCGGCTACTCCCCTTTCACTTCCTTCGGCACGTGAGCGTGTCTGGTTACTGCAGTGGACCCCATCCGGCGTGGTCAGTTACGGGTCCCTTTTGGGTTCGAGTGAATCCAGTTCGACTCTGCGACACCGGTCCTCGGTGAATCGCGAGCGTTGATCCAAGTCGTCTTGGAACGGCAGCGATCTCCCGCAGAGTCCATAGTCGGGCTGGGGGTCGGTTCGAGAAACCTTCCCCGTCAGTAGTGCTCAATCTCGCGGATGAGATCGTGGGAGCCTTGCGTGGGTGTATTTGGACTTGAGTCATGCGTTGACTCATGTGGAAATCCACACAAAAAAATACAATAATTTAGGGCATGAAAACTAGTTATATAGCTAATTGTTAGGCCCAAAACCTGTTTGGATCGGCTTAGTTAACTAGGCCGTTGATTGGGTCAAAATAGGCCCAAACTCAAATCACCAAGATGAAATCGGAAATCCGATTTCGGAAAAACATCGCGTTTGATCAATGCCTCATGCGCAAGTACCCAATCTTGACTTTTAAATATTATTATTACAATCGAGTCAGAGTAGACCCTTACACTATGCCCTTAATGGGCATAACTTCTTCCTTCATAGAGTTTGGCTAAAGTTATAAGCACATAAAGCTTTACAACTTTTTACAATATGGGACTATCACAATTCCTCTTTATTGTCACAACTACACAATAATATACAACAAAGATGACATCTATCTTCCATGCCAACGCCGTCGACAACAATTACAAGAGGTTGTTGCCAACAATAACAGGAGGAGAAGAAAATAGCCAAAGCAATTCGAACAGATAAAAAAAACACGAAAAAAATCTTAATTCGTAGATTTTAGCCCTAATTCATGGTTGCCGTCACATAATGTTGAGATCGCAAAATAAAAATAGTTTACGAAGAATTTCAATCTCAAATTTTAAAACACTAGCCGACTAACAAGTATCTTGCATTTTAATTCTTACAAAAACCGCTATACTAAATGTAGGATAAGATCATAAAATATCATGATATAAATTTTTTGCATGAATTTTGAATTTTGCCTAACTAAATTTATCCACAGCATGGGTGAAAATCTTCCACTAGAAATAAAAATGGTCGAGATACAAATAGGGATCTACTATATATATAGTAATAGAACACCTTAACTACTCCTATCAACTAGAACGAGTTTAGGATAGAGAATCTATAATCACTAAGAATTATTTATAATATTCCTTTCAAACTGGCAGATTACACAGACGGTCGTAATTATTAATTAATCAATATTTTCTAATACGCAGCTACTCTTTGAAATACTGCTTATGATCCCGTCCGCAGAGAAGCTCGGCACCGCCACATCCCTCTCCAAGAATTGCACCACCTGCCGCATACTCGGCCTCGCTCTCGGCTCCGGGTGCAAGCACGCCAACCCGAGCTTGAGCACCAGCTCCACCTCTGCTGCCGCATAATTCTCCCCCAATCGTGAATCGCACGCCTCCAGAATCGTCTGCGCCTTCCAGCACCCGAGCACGCGGTCCACCAGCATCGGCGTCTCCGCGCCTGCGTGCGACTCCATCAGCCGCTTCCCGCACGCGACCTCCAACAGAAACGCTTCGAATGCGTACACGTCCGTCTGCGTGTTGACCTTCCCGGTCTTGCTCATCTCCGGCGCAAGGTAGCCCGGCGTACCAACGATATGCGTGGCGTGGGGATTGCTATCACGGTCGTAGAGCCGGGCGAGCCCGAAATCGCCCAATTTTGGGTTGAACTCTGAGTCGAGCAGCACATTGCCCGCCTTGATGTCTCTGTGAATCACCACCTGCTCCCACCCCTCGTGCAGGTACAGCAGCCCGGCCGCGACCCCTTTAATTATGTGAAATCTTTGGACCCAATTCAGGGCCGGCCGGGTCGGGACGAAGAGGAACCGGTCTAGGCTGCCGTTGGCCATGAAGTCGTAGACCAAGAGCAGCTCGCCCTGACGCCGGCAATAGCCAAGGAGCTGAACCAAATTACGATGCCGCAACCGTCCCATGCTCACGATTTCCGCCACGAACTCCCGCATCCCCTGCCGCGACTCATGGGAGATTTTTTTGACTGCGATCTCGAGCTTCGATTTGGGGAGCGCGCCGCGGTAGACACGACCGAATCCGCCGGCGCCGAGGAGGTTGCCTTCGGCGAAGCCCTTGGTTGCATGGTAGAGGTCCTTGTAGGAGAATCTCTGCGGCCCGTACGCAATCTCCCAGTCCTCGAGCAGCTCCGCAATCTCCCGCTTTTTTAGGGCAAAGTAGGCGATGGCGATGGCGATGGAGTATTAGGAGGATTGTGGCGAATAAGGGCAATGCGATGGATAGTACGCCTTCCTTGGCGCGGCAGTTTGGGGAGATTGGCGAGATCTAGAGGTGGAGCATGTTGGATCGACTAAAGGTTGTGAATAGGAAAAACACAACATAACAATCATATATTAATTATTGAGAAAGTACTGAAGCAGAAACGTACCTTAAGAATCCTGAGATTGAGATGATCACTTGTCTTGGTCTTCTACAGGCTTTATGTTTGTCAGACTCAGAATAAAATATTCGTCACGGTAATGGGAATCACCTATATATATAGGGGAAGGAGATAAAACTCCTTATTAATTAATTAAGGAAACATACGCCTGCAGGAACCACGATATTTTATTTAATATTATTTCTATTTCTAACTCATTACAAAAATAGAAATAAAACTTAAGTCTCTGCACATAATAATATTCCATACAGATTCGAGATAATTAAGTCGTGATAATTAATTTATTAATTGATCACTTTAGCACGACTAAAATATTTAAGATAGCCATATACAATTATTAATTAATATATTTGTGGTCCACATTAATTGATCTAACAATCTCCCACTTGGGCCACATATATATTACCTGATATAATTGTATATCTTAATGAGCTCTTTAATGCTATCTTTTATCTGAAATTATCTCTATCAATCTCGTCCATGAATATAGTAACATAGGATCAAGGCAGCCTTCGTCACAATATGTAACGTGAATAGCCCGAACGATGGTCACGTATGTCAATACAGTCAATGACATAGATTATGTATGGATGTGTAGCATGGAAATTTCATGTAATGTGATCATAACATACCTATTTCCAACTGGTCCAACTTTATTCCTTATGAGATCAAACCAAAGCCTTATGTTCAAAGTGAAACCGAAAACTTTATTCTTTAGTGTGTACACAACATAATCCAAATACAAACTCCCACTAAACTGACATATCACTAAGTGATATAACACCCATATGAGCAATGTGCTCAAGAAAAACCTTGGGTGGTAAAACTTTATAAGTGGATCCATAATCATGGAGTTTGTACCAATATGTTCTATAGATATATGAATACTCTGAACTCTTTATTTAACAACTAGGAACTTAATGTCAATGTGCTTAGACTTTGACGAACTCCTGTTGTTATTGGAATATAATATTGCAGATTTATTGTCACAGAATAACTTTAGTGGTCTTTCAATATTATCCAGAATTCGCAGACCTGTGACAAAGTTTCGTAGTCATATCCCATGGTTGGATGCTTCATAACATGCTACAAATTCAATTGCCATAGTGGAAGGAGCTATAAGTGTCTGCTTAGCACTTTTCCAGGAAATAGCTCTTCCAGCTAGCAAGTAGATGTAGCCCGAAGTAGATCTGCGACTATCTTGGCATCTAGCAAAATAAAATCAGAATATTTAATGATCTCTAGCTGATCTGATTTTCTGTATGTGAGCATATGATCTTTAGTTTTCTACAAATACCGCAGAACCCTTTTAACTGCTATCCAATGTTTCATTCTTGAGTTGCTTAGATATCTACCAAACATCTCAACAATGTACGCAATATCCAGATGCGTACATACCTGAGCATACATCAGACTCCTCACAGCAAATGCATATGGAATCTTCTGCATTTCCTTAGTTTCAAAATTATTCTTGGGACATTATTTGAGACTAAATTTGTCTCTCTTAGCAACAACAATATGTCAACGACATATAAAATAAGAAAAATATACTTACTCCCACTAAACTTGTGGTATATACAATTATCTACTATATTCATCTCAAAACCAAAGGAGATGACCACTTGATGACATTTATAATACCACTGACGAGAAGCTTGCTTAAGTCTATAGATGAATTTCTTTAGTTTGCAAACCTGTTGTTTTGAATTTTCGATACAAAACCTTCTGGTTGCACCATATATATCATTACCTCAATGTCTCAATTAGAAACGCAGTCTTTACATTCATCTGATGTAGCTCGAGATCAAAATGAGCTACTATTGCCATAATAATCTTGAAAGAGTCTGGAGAGAAAGTCTCTTTCTAGTCAATGCCTTCCTTTTGAATAAAGTCTTTTGCAACAAGACACGCTTTATATCTCTTTACACTACTTTTTGAATCCCACTTGGTTTTAAATATCTATTTACAACCAATGGATTTTACACCTTCAGGTAGTGATTCAAGATCCTAAACGTCATTGTAATCATAGACTTTAACTCCTCACTCATGGCATCAATCCACTTTTGAGAATTAGAACTTTCTATGGCTTGGTGCAAGTTGTTGGATCATCTTCCACCATTCCAATATCATATTCATGGAGAAATACAACATAATGATCTGGAATCGCATTTCTCCTTTTCTCTAATGGATCTCCTTAATGGCATTTCTTGAGTATGATGAGTTTGTTCTTCTATAATAACCTCTTGATTTTAGTCAAGAGGTTCATCTGAATTCACTGGTTGAGAAATCTCAGGAACTAAAGACTGAATGTCATGACTATCAGAAACTGAAATCTGATCATTCTCACCAGTGATCAAGGGAAGAGCAATGAATTCCTGTTTAAAGACAAAGTCTTTAACTTTATTATCTTCCCTCCCAAACTCATCATCCTCAAAGAATTCAGCAATTCTCGTCTCAAAAAAAATAGATTCATCAGTAGGATTATAAAACTTATAACCCCTAGACCTCTCAGCATAATCAATAAAATAGCAACTAATAGTTATGGAGTCCAATTTACTTTTATATGGCCTATAAGGACTTGCTTTAGTTGGACATCCCTAAGTGTACAAATGCTTTAAGGTAGGTTTATTACCTATCCAAAGCTCATAAGGAGTTTTATTAGTTGCTTTAGTTATAACTCTATTAAGGATATAAACTGCAGTCTTTAGTGTATTTCTTATAAGAATTTAACAAAAGGACATGGATATCGTTCTCCTGATCCGTCATATATGTCGTAGTACTCACTACCACGATCAGATCTGACGCTTTTAATTGACTTGCCAAGTTGAATTTTTTTTTAACTTTAGCCTTAAGCTTTTGATCATGTCCAATGCCTGTGACTTCTCATGAATAAGAAAGGGGTAGCATTATTTGAAGTATTGTCTATGAATATAATGAAATATCGTTGACCATTCCAAGTAACCAAATGAAATGAACCAAAGATATTTGTATGAATTAATTCTAAGACGTCTGAAGTTCTGTTGGCTACCACTTTCTTCTTTATGTTTGTTTGTTTTCCCTTTTAAGTAATACAAAATTCAAAATTTGTAAAATCAAGTGGCTCAAGAATTCAATCAGACACAAGTCTTTCCATTTTCCATCTAGAGAAATGACCAAATCTTTTATGTCATAAAGAATTCTTATTTGTTAATTTTTACTTTGTACCACATATATGCAGGGTTTCATTAAATGAAGCAACTGTATCTAGCATATAAAGGTTATTAAATGAACTTAATAGACCAGTACTAATAAGATTTGAATCTTTAGACAAAGCAAATTTACTATTCCTAAATGAACAATAATATCTTGATTTGTTCAAAATTGGAATAGAAATTAAATTCTGTCCTAGAGACGGAACAACAAATGTCTCATTCAAATCTAAATAGTGACTAGTCTTACATAATAACTCGAATATGTTTATTGCATAAACTTCAACTATTTTGCGATTGCCCACATAGATGAATCTTTCAGCATCAATTGACTTTCAACAATTCATGTAACCCTGCTTGGACCCTTATGTGAGTAGTGACAACTGAATCCACCCACCATGTGTGTCTAGGTACATCAGCTAAATTAACTTCAAAATAAACCAAAGTGAGAAGTGTATATTTCTTTATGCACACTAAGTATTATACTTGGTGTAGCCCCTTTTGGTATGTGCACCACTTTTATAGAAGAAACAGATGAATATCTTAGTCTGTTAATTCTTTTACTTCTTTCATGGTGTACATATTGTTGTTTCTTTATCCTTTTATTTATTTATTGATTATGCTTTAAGATAGAGGTCAAATGAGCACTCACTGACTTATCTTGCTTCAATCTCTCTTCCTCTTATACATAATGAGAAATTAACTCATTAAGACTCTATTTCTCCCTTTAACAGTTATAACTGATCTTAAAATAATAAAACTGTGTAGGAGGGGATATAAAAACTAAATGCACGAGCAAGTCTTATGACAACTCTAACTTAAGTGCCTTTAACTTCGAAGCAAGACTAGACATATTCATAATGTGCTCTCTTATGTATCCTTTACTCTTATACCTTAGAGAGATGAGGTTTGTTAGTAGTATACCACTAAATGCTTCTAATATGACACGCTTAATGATCATAAGACTCATGCTATTTGAACTGTCCTATCTTTCCAACTCCCTCTTATCATTAGAGGTAAGATCAGTAGGACGTTCTACCTTGAGCATGGTATAGATCCATGACTTTGAAAACAATGGTAATATTCTCTTATCATGCTTTAAAATTTGTGTCATTCAGCATGAGAATGGAATTAATATTAGCAGTAATACTGGAAGCAGAATTAATAGCTGAATAAACTCACATTATTTTTAAATCATACTTAAATTAAAATTTAAGTACAAACTAATAATAAATTCAAACAATGATGGGTGCATAACAAGATACCTAACACAACGTTAATATTTCATCTTTGAAAATAAATATTAACTTGTAAGTGGTACTCTCATTGTAGTAATCAAACACTGATAATAAGTCTCATCTAACACTAAGCTTTTCTTTGGACCGACTTAATGTTGACAAGAAAACCAAATAATCATCACATGTCATTACCACATGTGTGCACATAATTCGGCCAAGTATCAACCTTCCTTTGCGCCGATTAATACCCGCATAAATTATATATACACCATCTTAACAATATAAAATAAATTAACCTACACAATACGCTACTTTGGTAGTCATATTGTTTCAATTAATATATTTCATAATGTCAGACTTTTTATTATTGAGACAATAATAAAAATAATTATGCCATTGCTTGAAATTATTAAGAAATTATTTTTCTGGATTTTATTAAAATTGACAGCAAGCAGCTGCTGTATAGCACAGCTACCCAAACAGCTTCCTTCTGCTTCTGCCCGCAGCAGAAAACCAAGCCTAAATTACTGAGCCTAAACCAGGCCCAGATAACAGAAACTGCACCAGCCTGCTTCTGTGCACAGTAGCACTGCTTCTGCGCACAGCACAATGGAAAACACACCCCAGGCCCAATCCAGCAAACTAGGCCCAGGCGCCAGGCCAGAAAAATTGGCCGAATCTAGCCTAATAGCTAGGCCCGAAATCCAGTAGGACCAATTCAAATCCGCTTAAGAAATGGATCTGAACCCAAATCATGCCCGTTATTTTCTTTACCCAATACTGCATCCGTCCTGGATCCATACCCAGATCCACATCCAGATCCGGATCCAAAACAGACGAGACACGCGACCCGGATCCGTATTTCCGTCACCCGAATGCGAACGCAAGTCAGCGTTTGCCCTAACGCCGCGCTGAGACGCGCCTGGCGCCGCTCCTTCGCACGCGACGCACGTCTTCCGCCGTGCATCGTTTGCATGCTCGCCGGCGCTACACGGAGGAAATCCGCCAAGAAGCCGCACGTCGTCAGCCCTAAGACTCTGCCGCCACCGCCGCTGAAATCACTGCCGCCGCCGCCTTCGAATTTCTTCTCCGGCAGCGACGCACCAATCGAACGCCTGAAGCGTCGATTCGCCGAACGGCGAAATCGACTCGAGCAGTAGCAGCAAGCCGCCTCTGCGTCGCTTGAAGCGCCAACCCCTTTCGGCCGAATCTGCCATCCCTGAAGTCGTCGCCGACCAGAAATTAGGGCAGAAGCCCTAACAGCAACGACGCCGGCGCTGCCAATCCCCATCGCCGACCACAAAAATCGGGCAGAAGCCCTGATCTGAAGAAGAAAGACGAGATGCAGCAACGGCTGACGATGACGCCAGCAACGACGTCAGCAATCGGGGTGGTGGGGAGGCAAAACCAGATGCGATTTTCGATTGACGTCAGCGATGACGTTGAGCAAAAACAAATGACGAACGAAAATCTTTAAATCTGATGTCGGCGACGAATGCCGACAGAGATTCAGTACAAAAAGAAATTAGGGCAAAACATAACCGAAGAAAACCGTATGCATGCGATCAATAAAGATTGAGAACAGTATACATGCGATTAAACTAGAGAAACTCTCTAGATTTCACCGCGATTAAACTTAAGAATCATTGAGAAGATCACCTGTCTTGATCTTCTACAGACTTTATGTTTGCCAGACTCAGAATAAAATATTCGTCACAAGTCTTGATAATAAGAATCATCTATATATATAAGGGAATAAGATAAAACTCCTTATTAATTAATTAAGGAAACATACGCCTGCATAGACCACAACATTTTATTTAATATTATTTTTATTTCTAATCTATTATAAAAATAGAAATAAAACTTAAGTCTCTACATATAATAATATTCCATACAGATTCGAGATAATTAAGTCAAACATTTTATTTAATATTATTTTTATTTTTAATCCATTATAAAAATAGAAATAAAATTTAAGTCTCTACACATAATAATATTTCATATAGATTTGAGATAATTAAGTCATGATAATTAATTTATTAATTGATCACTTTAGCACGACTAAAATATTTAAGATAGCCACATATAATTATTAATTAATATATTTATGGTACACATTAATTGATCTAACGTAGCACCCCTAACGAGGTTGAAGCTCCACCCGAGGACGTAATGGCATCCGGCGGCCTGGCCGGTGGCGGAGGAGAAGCCGATGTACATCTCGTCCAAGATGGTTGCGGAAAGGTTGATCTTCGTGACCAGAAGCGGCTGCTTGGGTTTAGATTCGCCCAGCGGAGCGATTGACACATTGAGTTGCGTGCGGTCGCCGATGTAATCGATCCAAATCTGCATCGGATCGCCGCTGATGAGTTGGAGAGGCGTAAAGACGCCGTCTTTCTTGACACCTACCGACGTGGAATTGGTGGATACGAGGCTATTGACATCGACGCCGACGTGGTTATCGTTGATATCCTCGAATTCGGTGTTCTTGACGGTGTCGAGCTCGACGGCGACGAGGTGGTCATCGGGTGTGCCGTTGTCGGAGAAGAGGCCAAGGTGCGGGCCCGAGATGGAGTTAGGGAAGAACTTGGAGGGGGAGAGGACGAAGGCGAGGCCATGGTCGCTAACACCGGGCACGAACGGCACGATGGCGAATACGAAGGTAGTGGAGAAGGAAAGATGCGTGGAGTCGAAACGGAGCTTGAGGGGGTAGAAGGCGTGCCCAGTGGCTTGGGCGCTGCGGTTGGTGAGCTGGAGGAGGCCATTGGAGGTGACCATGGCGAAGTCGGAGAGGTTTAAATCCGACGCCTTGAAGCCATTGAAGGCGAAGCAGGCAGAGAGCTCGGTAAGTAAAAGGATGAAGCTGAGGAGGGTTCTGTGGAGCATCGAAGCCTCCTTCATGCTTCCATCCATAGAGACGAGAAGAGGAAGAGGAATCTGGAGCAATTAATATATTTGGTGCATTGATGATAATGGCCCTGGCTGGCTGGCTGCAAACTCCTGTTTCATATGGGAAATTCTGAAGTCACGCTGCTGAGTAGGCCAACTGGCCTAGGCAGCAGAGAATTTTCTTCCTCGGTGATGCATGATTGAAAAACAAAATCTACGATCCCCTCGAAGTTGCATGGAAATGGTCTGATCTCTTTCGCTGTTCAAAAGAATATAAAGATCACGGGTGCATGTTTAATTCAGAACAAACGGTGTACGGGTAGTCTGTTGCCTCTACTGGAGAAATCAAATCAGGCCAATTCCGTGTAGCATGCTTCAACCTCTGAATACTGTCCTTTTTCTCAAGTAAATAAATGATATGTGATGCCAACAGCAGCTAGCAGTAAATTTAGAGAAAATTTTCTGTACACCCCTCTCCACCAGGTAATTAAGCACAATGACCATTTAGCTAAAAAAAATTTTCATGAATAAAAATATTCATGAGGATCTACACGATAAGAGCTATCCAATGGTACCAATATCATCGTGGATAGATGTATCCACAATGAGATATCGTAGATCAAAATACTATTATTGTAGCAACTTTGATCCACAATATTTTATCATGGATATATCCATCCACGATGATATTCGTACCGTTTGATAGCTCTCATCCTGGATATTTTTATCTATTAAAAAAAAAAATTTGGTGGACAAATGGCCACTATGCTTAACTTTTCTTGTGCAGCCCCGCTGCCTATGAAATGTTTTCGTAAATTTATACTACCCAAGTGAAGACAATTAATTGAGCAGATAAGAGCTGCTTCGGTAGTAGGGAAACACAGAAAAATGTCAAAAATGGGGGCATCGTAGGGAGGGAGGGGCGCGTTTTCTAAGTGGACCGGGCCGTTTATTTTCATTCCAACGGAGAAGCCATTGCGTGTAACACGTGGCAGAAAATTAATCCAACGGCTGGAGAAAAGAAATTAAACTCTTCAGCCGTTGGGTTTCTTTTCTTCATTACCGGTATAAATATAACTAATATATATATATATATATATATATATATATATATATATATATATATATATATATATAATAATCTATATAAATAAATATTTTTATAAATTAATAAATTTATAGATTATTAGTCTAAAAATAATTTTATATATTAATTATTTTATAAATAACTAATATTAAAAATGACTAGTTGCAAAATTATATATATAATTATTAGTTAATTGGAATCCGGTGATTAATCGAATCGAAAATCAAGTTAAACCGTTTAACATATTGTATTTTGATAGGTTCGATCTAGACGGAATGTCGGGTCATTCTATTGTTCAAAAATTTTTCCTAGGCGGGGCGGCACCTAAGATTGTTGTATAGGGTTCAATTTAACTCTTGTTATTGCTTTAATAATTGTGCAAAAGGATTGTTTGCGCAGGTTCATCAAATTTTATATGATTTCTAAAGTAATAACAAGGGTTCATATGAAATCTCGCCTAAGCGGCGTCCCCGCCAGGAAATTGTTTCTATCGTTCGGCACCGGGGTTTCGGTTCGGAAAAAACTTATATACGGTGCCACCGCACCGCCCGGTGGCACCATCCACCACAAACAATTAAAACACTTAAGTTGGGATTCGTGCAAGCACAAATCCCAATCAAGTGTGTGGGGTGGATGGTGTCACCGGACGGTGCGGTGGCACCGTATATAAGTTTTTTCCGATCGGTTCGCTTAATTGAAACACCGCTAGTTCTGTGCGTGAAATTGGCATGCAATTATAAGTCAACGTGGACGACTTTTATCTAATTTGATGCATGGTCGTAGGGATGGCAACGGGGCGGGTCGGGGTCTGGTTTTGCCATCCCCGACCCCGACTTCTCCAAATCTGTCCTCGACTCCGAACTCGACGGGTTTAGAAAATCCTGCCCCACACTCGACCCCGTGGGGAAACCCGACCCCTAAAAAATAAATATATATTATAAATAATATTTTAAAATTAATTTGCATTCTTTATTTATAATATATAAATAAAAAAATATTTTACATAACTATATCATCGTTTCTACATAAATTATTAAAATTTAGTAACTAGGTTATAACTTATAAGGGGTAAATTTATTATTTTAATAGTCGGGGCGGGTTTGGGGTCGGATTCGGAGCGGGTACCTAAATTCTCATACCCGATCCCGACCCGACTATACCCCCGTCGAGTTTTCCCCGAACCCAACCCAACCCCCGATCAACTCGGGTTTTCGCTGTTGACTTCGGGTCGGATCGGGGATGAGGATTTTTGCCATCCCGTAACGTATGTGATGATCTCAAAAACAAATTCTCTATTGCTTTCTAAATGCTACAGCCAACCTTCTTGTATGTGCTTTCTATTTACAAATGGTAGGATTTATTCCAAATGAACTTGATATAACTTGATGAGTAACAAGGTGTTCCAAATGTTAACATGATACAAAACCAAGACTATAATAGTTTAATATGTTGTAACCATTTCCATATTAGACAGACATAGGTCTTGATACTAAAATTTGTTACCTTGCTCTAAACATACAATACTCAAGAATCATGGCATTCATATATTAAACCAATGGTCTTTGGGCTATGAAGTAGAGATGATAAAAATAAAATTGATTTGACTTATTTAGGCGACATCACTTAACATTAAGTTACATGAATAAATATGAAAAGCTACTAAGCCAAGAGCACTATGCGAATAAAGCACTTGAGACACGTCCGAATGAAAATTACTCAGAAACATGTTGAAGGTTGAGCACTAAGAAAGTGCAAGTGAATTGAACACTCGGCAATGTCGTAAGAAATACACATACAAGATGTGTCTATGATTTAAGTATTCGAGAGATATTGATACATCAAACTCCAATATTCCTAAGATTAGCTACCTTATTAACTAAGCATTTAACTAACTTAAGGACTAGGTCCGTAAGACTTAAGTTGCAAGAAATAGCCACAAAGATACATTCTCATCCACTTAATTTGGATAAACTATGGCTAGAGAGATTTCAATGGGTGGTTCGTGGTTTCCTAAGCCATGAACTCTACAAAGAGAATATGGGCAATGGCAAAAGTAGTAGTTAACACAATTAAGCATTGCAAAAACTAGGGGTTTCCCTAACAAATAGTTATACATACTTTCAGAACCCATAAGGGAAAGATATGTAGTCTATCTTTTCTAAACTTCTAAGTTTATAATTTCAAGTATATTTCTAATTTGAGCATCGGAAGGAGAACGTCTTGACTACCCTCACGACCTTGCTTATGCTTTCAAGAGGCTAAAGAATAGAAAGAAGACTATCCCATCTTGACAAAGATTAGTTAAGTTGGATTTGTGCTCTTCGACTCAAACGAGAAAACTGATATGCATTAAGTATAACATAATGTCTTATAATCTTTAATAAATGTAAATAAACTATACTTCTACTTTTATTTATCTATTTTCTTTTATGCAATGTTGTCAAAAACTAGTTCTAAAATGTAAATAGGGTCTTAATAAATGTTATAACAATAGGACCTCTAAACTCTGTTTCTACAACATAAATGACAAAGTCTGAAACTCTTTTACCTCTAACTTCCTAACTTGCTAAATGCTAACTCGAGCCTGTATAAATAATTATAATAATAAAATATAATTGCTCAATTAGTATATTCTATTTATGGTCTCTATTGACCAACAAGACTTAAATGTTATCACTAATCTATTTTCTACTAGATTTTTTTGTTGAGTCACTATCGACAAACGTTTTCGATGAATGACTTTGACAAACATATTTGACAAATGCTTCAAAGAGCTTCTCAAATGCTTTGATGAACAACTTCAAATATTTAAACTATTAAAAGGTGTAAATTTTGTCTTTCATGATTCTTGTGTTCTTGTTGTCATCTTTATCATTTTTGTCATTATCTCCATTTTTTTTATTAGTCATCTTCCTTTTATGTTTTCATAAGCTGATTTTAATTGATTAAGTTACCTCTTTATCTTAACTTCATGGAGTTCATTATAGTATGTAGGTCTTTAAGAGTGCATTACACATCGACTCATTTTCATCACAATCATCTTACAATTGCATGATAATTGCATCACAGGTACCCCTCTTCTTCTTCTTTCTCTTTCTCTTTTTCTTCTTTCGTTGCTCCACCCAATTCCACCGATTTTTGTCTAGCACATACCGATGCACATACTGATGAACCAGCTTTTCAAATCTTGGTTGAAACATATGTTATATACATAAATAATTAAGCTATATTCAAATAAAAATGAGCTACATTATCATTTACATCCTCAAATATCTTTGCATTCCTTACAATATTACCTAAGTCTCCGCTACTTCCACCACAAGCACTACGTTGTGGAATGCTCAAAATCCTAATGCAAAAATACTATCATCCTATTTAGCAACAATGATCCTACAAACGTTATGTGTATAATTTTTTTGTCATTTCTAAATAGGATCTTGATCCTGACAACTTTATTTTTTATTTATATAAGTTAAATGTGATGTGAGTTAATTTGTTTAGAAATGGATTATTTGGCTTATATCTAATACTCCTTAAGAGTAAATGAGTTATATCCTCTCTCCAAGCATTGATGACCATGAGAATAATAACAAGACGAAGGAACCTCGAAGTCCACATTTCTCATCTTTCGTACTAGTCTAACTATAAAGAGAAAATAAAAGTGCAAGATATAAACCTTTTTAATATTTTGTTAAAATTTTCTCATGTTTGGCCCTCTGTATAATATATAGCTTCACAACTAACGTAGTAGGTATCATTTAAACATGTCAGTATCATTGCAGATAATTTCTTGCGTCTTTACTCCAAACTATTCTCTAGTATTTCATCGGAATGTATCTTAACACTTCTATGCCTCATTACCTCATAAATGCTCGGCAATCAAACAACTGAAGCGAAAATAGTTTAAAGTTTGAAAAGAATATGTTTAAGTACAAATTAGAAGGAAGAAGTTAGAGATCGAAGGAACCTTTTCAGCTTTGGCTAAGGCATCAGATATCATGTTGTAGGCAAAGATATACAATTTGTAACTCTTCCTCCTCATCGGCCCCCGTAAACGCCCTCGCCACATCCCAATAAGTTATGTAGGCTTGCAGCAAACAATTTGTAACTCTTCCTCCTCATCTCCTCCCGTAAACGCCCTCGCCACAACCCAATATGTTATGTAGGCTTGCAGCAAACACTTGTAGGTATACCATTGCAACATCAATACCCATCTTAACGATCTCCAAACACCATACAGCTCTCCACCACATCGGTAGATCACAATCAATATGGTGACGGTGGAATTCCTCCCCTGATCGCTCCATCTCGACCAAGATCTGGCGGACGGTGCCGACATCTCCAGCGCTCGCCCTGGTGAGGATGGAGAGTATCCTATTGTAGGTGAAGCAAACGTGTCAGGATCCCGAGAGGGGGCCGGCGAAGCGGAAGAACTCGAGGGCATTGTCGCGGTCTGGAACAGATTTGAGGGTCTCGCTCATCTTGGAGGCGGTATAGGTGATGGTTAGAGTTTGAAGATATCCGGCGAGCTCGATGAGGTCGGCGGTGGAGGAGAGGGAGAGGAGGACAAAGACGGTGGATCAGATGAGGTCGCAATGGGGAGATCGAGGCCGCGGGAATCAAGGGCGGCGCCGGACGATTCGATTCAGCCAGTAGCGCGTCGTGAAGGGGCAGATCGATGCGAAGAAAAGGGCCCGCTCCATCGGGTTTGGTTTGGGGGTTTGAAAACTGGGCGGCAAATTTTGTATATATAACGGAAAATGAGCGGCCGCTATTCACAAGTAGCACATTGATGAACGGTTGCTACCTACTCTGATGGAAATCGTACCGATACGTATACTTCAAGATAGATGATTATTCAGTTATTTGTAACAGTTAAGACATTATAACGGCTTCTACCGTCACGTCAATCTCTACCCCCACTGCCTGAAGATCGCAAACCCTATGCCGGCTTCTTAAAACCATCTCCTGCTTTCCCATCTCCAAAGCTCCAACTTTTTCGGGCTGAAAGAAAGGGTGAGTCGAAAGGAGGCGGAAGAAATCAATTAATGGAGAAGAATAAGACGTTGATCGCCGTAGGATTCGAAGGGTCGGCCAACAAGATTGGCGTGGGCGTCGTTGCCCTCGATGGCACCATCCTCTCCAACCCCCGCCATACTTACATCACTCCGCCTGGCCAGGGGTTCCTGCCCCGGGAAACCGCCCACCATCACCTGCGCCACCTGCTCCCCGTCCTCCGCACCGCCCTCTCCGAGGCAGGCATCACTCCGGCCGACGTCGACTGCCTCTGCTATACCAAGGGCCCTGGCATGGGCGCCCCGCTCCAGGTTTCAGCCGTCGCCATCCGAGCCCTTTCGAAACTCTGGGGGAAGCCCATCGTCGCGGTCAACCACTGCGTCGCGCACATCGAGATGGGTCGAGTCGTCACCGGGGCTGAAGACCCCGTCGTGCTCTACGTCAGTGGAGGGAACACTCAGGTTATAGCATACAGCGAGGGACGGTACAGGATTTTCGGAGAGACCATCGACATCGCGGTTGGTAACTGCCTGGACCGCTTTGCTAGGGTTCTTAACTTGTCCAACGATCCTAGCCCTGGGTATAATATCGAACAGGTTCGTTCTTTCACGTGTTTATCTGCTAATGAAGATCTTTTATTCCTCCAATTTCTACTGTTTTCACCCGTTTCTTTAAACGCAAGCAAAACTAAACGATTAGGAATTAAGAGAGAGGTAAAGGCAGATGCATAAAAAAATTATTTTTTATTATACACAAAAGAAAAGTAGATACCTTTCTGATGGACAACATTGCTAACCATATCAATTACAAGGATGAAAGGTACAAACTATTACTATAAGACTACAACTGGGAGGGCATGAAGACAATTACATGTTATCCTGTTTTTGAATTTCACCATGCAGTCTATATAGATATTCAGATCCAAACTATTTCGTATGTACACACCATAAGCAGGGTAGAGTAGGATTAAGATATGATGAATCATGGAGTGAAGATGAGCAATGTTTGAACGCTTAGCTGATTTTACAATCTTAGTACTTGTGAAGCGTCATTTATAGAAGAATAGGCAGATTAGTTTGCACTTTAAAATATTGAAATTGCACATCCATGTACGAAAAACTAAAGAATCATTCGCCCTTGATTGAGAGATTGGATGCGTTGTTGATATGTGCTGCTGAGGATTGTTGGTTAGGGTAGGGATTGAGTCAAGGACCTCATAAGAGGCGTTGGGTGTGTTTTGCAGGAGGTGCTACTAGGGATATACGGAGGACTCATCAGAGACTAAGGATGAAGTTGAGTGCCTCATGAGTGAGGTTGGATGTGTTGCTGTGTGTTGCTACTAAGGAACATTATGAAGGCAAAGGATGGAGCCAAGTATCTCATGAGAGGAGCTAGATGTGCTATTAGGTGGTACTACTCTGAGGACCATCAGAAAGGCAGAGGATGGAATCAAGTACATCATGATGGGTTGGACGTGTTTCCAAGAGCTGCTCTAGAGGACCATTAGAGAGGATAAGGATGAAGTCAAGTATCTCATGAGAGAGTCAAAGCATGTTATTGAGTGGTTCCATCAAGTAAAGTTGGAGAGGCGAAGTGCACTGTAGATATGCTGACAGGAGGATCTACCGTGGATCATCAAAGAGGCGAAGGGCTTGCCAAAGAGGGTAGTTGGGTAGGGACTAAATTGAGGTCCTTGTTAGAATTGTTGGATGTTGAGGATTCATGGAGGACTTATCAAAGTAGGCGGACCAGAGCCAAGTGTCGTGTGTGGGAGGTTAGGCATATTTCTGAGAGATGCTATCAAGGACCATTAGAGAGGTAGTAGACTTGGTAAATAAGACTAGAGAGAATAGAAAACCTTGTAATAGACACTAGCTGTTGGGAATGCATGGAGGAGTCATTAGAGAGGTAGGAGACACCACTTTGAATCATGTGCATGGGTTGGAGATGTCGGAGACATCTTAAATGTTCTCTTCGGTCAGAAAGTTATAGGAGAAGACAAAGAGACTCATTTGGTCTTGCCAAAAGGATGGTGGAGCAGGTGACTGAAGTGTAGTGAAGGAGAAGGCTAGAAAGGAATGACTAGGACAGACAAATGAAGATTGTTATTGTTGTATCTATCAGTTGGAGTAGGTTGTCTTCTCGTGCTATTGTAAGGGCTGAAGAATGCTATGGTGCTGAAGGAGGCCCCTCAAAAGAGAGGCCATGTGCAGAAAAGAAAAGGCTCTAGGCTCGTCAAAGAACGTGGAGGTGCAGTCAATGACTCTACAAGCAAGAAAGGATGTTAGAGAGGTCATTCCATGAGAGAGGGATATCAACTGAATGAAGGGGCTCCCGCTCCCACAATGAGGAAGAAGGCACATGGTGACCATGCCCATGTGCTTATATCCTTGGTTTATGACAGAGAGACGTGGCAGAGACGTCTCATGTCATGACAACAAAAATCGTTCTATGGATAGGGAGGATCTATGTTATAGTAGTTGTCATCCTATAGAAAGGGAGGACGCATGCCATGAAAGAGGCATGCATTGGTTAATGTCAATGTTAAAAAAATATTTTAATCATATATACTTGGCTTATAGACAACCATGGCTCACGTGAGAAACTTGCACCATTGCTATACCAGTGGTGGTGGTTAAGTTGTATGCTTTCAAATACTAATCTATATTGATGTATCGGTCCCCTATACGGTTGATACTCACACAGTATTAATTATGTACTAGTATAGTTACATGACAGGATTGGCATAAATGGAATACAAACTATTTTTTGAGACTATGGCGAGTTGTGTATGTTACTTCATAAAATGAACTAGTTTCGTGTGGAAGTTTGAATTGTAAGTGAGCTCTGTCTTTTGATTCACATGGGCCAGCAAGATGTTGAGCTATCTAGTTATTTACATGCTTGAGAAGTATATCTTTACCTCATGCTCAAGAAGCTTCTAATATAACATGCATACATATATGTTTGTGGCATGTGTGTATTTCCTCCATGTGTGCATATAGTATGATATAATATGATCTTCATTTGAAACTTGAGTTTGTTTTGATGGTGAATGGGCTCCATTCATGCTTTGATGATTTATTGGTAATATTTAGTGGCAATGTTAACAAATATTTTTTGTTTTTACCTTGATGATTTTGTTGGTAAACTTTGTGATTACTAATATCATCAATATGTATTGTTTTCTCAAAAGATGCTACCTAGAATTGCCTTACGAGCTGCATCTTCAGCTTTATCAAATCCTTTTTCTGAATTCTGCTCCGTCAGTACATCAAATGAAACAAAAATTTAATAGGAATTGTCTTTTGTAGTATGTTATGACTTATTTCATTGTCCTACAGTTATTTTTTGTGTTGGATCATTATCTTTGAACTAACTTTACTGGAAGTGCCTTCCTTAAATCATTTGTTTTTGGTGATTCTTGAATTCAGCTTGCAAAAAAAGGAGAGAAGTTCATAGATCTCCCTTATGTTGTCAAGGGTATGGATGTCTCATTCAGTGGTATATTAAGCTATATAGAAGCAACTGCTGAAGAGAAGTTGAAAAACAATGAATGCACACCCGCAGATCTCTGCTACTCCTTGCAGGTGTGTTCAGTTCCATTGATATACATCAGATTTGTAATATGGTAATGATTTTTGGTAAAAAAAAAAGAAGTTGAATTCCAGAATTAAAATAGTTACTTCTGTGAATCATGCATTTGATTACCTTTCCATATAAGTTTACCAAATGATTACAGGAAACACTTTTTATCAGCTAGCTGAGTTCATTGAACGTGCTATAGCACACTGTGATGCAAATTATGTATTTGATTGACTTTCCAGATAAGCTTATCAAATGATTGTGCACAGGAAACACTTTTTGCCATGCTAGTTGAGATCACTGAACGTGCTATGGCTCACTGTGATGTGAAGGATGTTCTAATTGTTGGTGGCGTCGGTTGCAATTTGAGATTGCAAGAGATGATGAAAGTTATGTGTTCAGAGCGAGGTGGCAAGTTGTTTGCAACCGATGATAGATACTGTGTTGACAATGGGGCAATGATAGCATACACCGGTCTCCTTGCTTTTGCACATGGTGTGATCACTCCGTTGGAGGAATCAACATTTACCCAGAGGTTCCGCACTGATGAAGTCCATGCAATTTGGAGAGAAAAAAGTGTCCCAAAAATCATCAATTTACAAGACAACAGTTGTAAAGGGCAGCAAATTTTAGAGAAAATCGACTCTTGAGGTATATTATCCACTCATGGTTGACATTGATCATAAGCCTTTCAATTGCTTTACAGGTTGGCATTGCTACTTAACTGTTGGCATGTTTCTGTTTCGTATTACCGCTTTTAAATATTACCTTCTATTGTTGAACTTTTAGATGATTTTACATGTTGCGATTACCACCAAATTGTTGGAATTTGTGTGGTGTGTGATTATTGATTTGCACCAATTCTGGGTGTCATTTATCGGATTTCGAGGTTTTTATCGCTCGTATTTGAGAATATGAGGTAGACATAAATATAACGTTCTCCCTCTTTATTTTGTTCCATTTTCACGACAAAGTCAGACTTGACGTTTACAACTTGCTGCTTAATTTTAACTGTTGATCAGAACTTCTATTGATACTATAGTGTCCTGTACATAACAAACACTTATTTAACTTTCGCTTTGTTTCTACCAATGTCACACAGGAGTGCGCTGGACGAACAACACAGGAGAATTTGTTGCTCGACGCTCCAAACTGTAAACGATTCTGTATTTGACAACAAACGTTGTAAGTCAAACAAACGCTGTATTGCACCAGATAAGTTTTCCATGCTGTGTAACTTATTCCTAACTTATTCCGACGTTGACTCAATTGTTTCTCTGGTTCCCTTTTGGTCGGTTCTCATTTAGCGTGGAAAATTTGCTTGTGAAGAGTTCTTACGATTTTTTTTGTCAAACTTTACGAGTGGTACCAATTGTAAATAGCTAATTATTCATAGTCATATGGAGCTAGAATGAGGCTGTGGTTGATGCAATGGTGAAAAGTGTTTTTTTTTTTCATTTTTAAAGCAAAAGCTTTTTTTTTTTTTTGGAATTTTGTAACTGCTTTGAAAAATGCTAGATAAAATATCACAAGAAAAACTAACAAAAATAAAGATGTTAAATTTTTCAACAGTGTCTTTTCCAAATTACAAGAAAGATGTGTCCTCAATTACATTAAATATTTTATGTGGTTTAGGTTTAATATTATTTTATTATTCATCATTACGAAATTTTTTTTAAAAAAAATCATCTACTGGTTACATATATCTAACAATACCATTGTACATAACCAAGATATACACTAATATGATGAAAATTTGTTAATTAGTCTTGCTAGCGTTATTTTAACAAAAAATTACTAATATATTATTCTCTATGTTGATTTAAATAGTTTGGTTAATGCTTATTCTTATTTTATATTGTAAACTATTTATTATTTAAAAATTATAAATAAAAGTGGCACTTAGGGCACTCTATAACTGAAGCCTTTGTTGAATGAAGAATTCTAGTAGTCAATCTTGCAACTCTTTACTTGGAAGGAGAACCGGTAGAAAGAGCGAGTATTTTTTTTTTCTCTCGTTTATTTCAGCGGATGAAAAAGGAATGAATGGAAACTAGAGGGAAAAATCCCTTCTTTTTTTAATTCACTCCAATAGGATGAAAAGCTACACTATTTACTGTTACCCTAAAGTAGGGATGGCAGTGGGGCGGGTCGGAATCGGGTTTTGCCATCTCTGACCCGACCCTAACTTCCCCAAACCCGTCCCCAAACTCGACCCCGAACCCGACGAGTTTAGAAAACCCTGCCCCACACCTGACCCCGCGGGGAAACCCGATCCTGCCCGACCTAAAAAATAAATATATATTATAAATAATATTTTAAAATTAATTTGCATTCTTTATTTATAATATATAAATAAAAAAATATTTTACATAAACTATATCATCTTTTCTACATAAATTATTAAAATTTAGTAACTAGGTTATAACTTATAAGGGGTAAATTTATTATTTTAATAGTCGGGACGGGTTCGGGGTCGGGTTCAGGGCAGGTACCTAAATTTCTATATCCGACTCCGATCCGACTATACCCCCGTCGGGTTTTCCCCGAACCTGACCCGACCCCTAATCAACTCGGGTTTTTTCCGTTGACTTCGAGTCGGATTAGGTCAGATTGGGGAAGAGATTTTTTTACCATCCCTACCCTAAAGTGAGTAAATTTTTTAAGCGATGCCTCACCGAGCAGGGTACCGGATCCTATCATCCAATCACATTAGGAGCCGTGCATGCACAAAATCCCAAAATGAATTAAAGATTGAATCGGGTCGTACCCGCTTAAGAGTTTTTTCCCCCTAAAGTCACCCTCAACTCATCCACACGCTCCTCTTCTTGCACATTGCCATGAAAAAAATAAACTCTTAAGCGGTACCCCATTGAGTGAAGTACCCGATCCAACCTTTAATTCACATTGGGATTCGTGCATGAATCCCAATGTGATTGGATGGTAGGATCGGGGTACCGCTTAAAAAATTTACTCCGTTGCCACCGCTAGAACCCAAATTTGATTGCCGGTGCTAGTACTAGAATCAAATTTCAATAATAATGACTATCTTGTAGCTCATAGCGATTGCTCATAGCTCTAGCAAATAATAATGACATAACTTTGAAATTTCCTAAAGAACCTATATTGAATGATGACTATGTAATTGTTCTGAATTCTTGTTCTTGGAATAAAAATAATTAATACAACATGTGCAACTTGATTTCTAAATTGCTCGTAATATTGTGTGCAAATTATATTTTTTTTAAAAAAAAAATAATAATAATAAGTCATGTATCATCATGATATTTGAGCATAGGCCTGAATATTTGCAACTAGATCATATACATTAATTCCCTCATAATAAGTGTCTCTTCGAAGCTTCTAATACATGGCCTTTATAACATATAACATAATACCACTATCAACCATCTTGTTGTAGTTCATATTTTTAACTTATTATTATACTTGCACAAATTTTATTTTATTAAAATTTATAAAACTTCTCTTTTTTTTCTTGCAATAAATTTATTTATAGTATTTATTTTTGTTACCGATCAAGCACCCTTTTCATGCAAACATTGAGTTACATTTGCTATTTGCAATATTCTATAAATTGTAAGGACGTGAACATAAAATTTACTAATTTGCGTCTCCCTAAAATAATTTTGGTGACGACTGGACTGCCTTCCCTTGCTTGATCTGCGAAGCCAATGACTGCCGCCACGTGGGCATTAATATTTTGAGTTCTATAAATGGAAGACTGCTTTCAAAAGTACAAAAATAAAACTCATGCGGGTCAAAGTCTCATATACTTCGCCACGCGACATGGCTTGCTCTTTTGACCCGCGCGGCGAAATGCCGGATCCCATTTCGTATCAGAAATAAATGCAGCGGAATCATGATTCATGAATTGTTCATGCCCTACTAGAGATCTCTACCTGTTCCTCTTGCTATCCCTTCCAACTCGTTGGGCAGTCAATTCTGAAACAGAGTACGAACGCCGTCTCGGGATTCTGAAACATATGCAAAAGCAAATCACGTATGGAAGATCAATTACTGATTTGATTATAATCTCACTGATAATTGTTGATTCGGCAAATATATAGTAATACTAATATAGAAGATCAATTACTGATCATAATCTCGCGATTGGATTTTAATTGTGATCCAAATCTGTTTATATATGATTTGCTTTCACAACATACTTATGCTAAACTGAGTACATTTCTATTAGTTCTTACTGCTTCTTTGTTCAGGCTATGTCGAAGGATCAGGAGCTTGAGATCAGCCTCTTGGTGGACAAGAAGGACAACCGTCTGGTGCTGGTGGAGTCGGATAAGCATTTCGTGGACACGCTGCTGAGCTTCCTCACGCTTCCGGTGGGCAGCATCGTCCGCATGCTGGGGAAGCGCTCCTCCCTCGGTTGCATGGATCTCCTCTACGAGCTCATCGAGACGGTGGACGGGAACCGGTACCTGCAGACCTGGGCCTGCAAGGCCATGCTGCTCTTCCCCAGGAGCGCATCGGACGACGCGTGCGAGGACCTGAAGCTCGACGTCGACGCCGCTGACCGCAGACGATTCTACGCGTGCTCTACGTGGAGCTGCTGCCTCAAGCATAAAACCTGCGCCTGGTGCAGCAGAGTCCCGGGCACGCTGTGCGCCTGCGGCCGCGTCATGAGCGATAAAGTCGCGAACAACAAGCCGCTTCGCCCCGTCTCCGCCACCAGGAAACATGCTGGTTCGCTCGACGGGGTCTTCGTCAAGGGAGACCCCAAGTTCTTGATTCTTGACAACCTGTGTGTCATGAAGAGCTCGATGGAAGCCGTCGCCGCAGTTCTGAAAAAGCTCGGCGTCGACGATTACAGCACCTTGCAGGAGAAAGTCGTCAAGGTTGGGAGACCGAAGGTACGCACCTAAATTCTAATCATCGCAAATGAGTCTTCAGCGTGTGAAAATCCAATTAATCCTCATCCATGCCTTTCAGATTCTAGAGTTGCTTAAGAGAGCGATCACATCTGCGACTCCCATTTCTGATGTTTTCCTGAGCAAGAAGAGCATTGGCGACGTGATTACTTCCGGAGAAGAAGTAGATATGCCTCAAGCCAGCCCCACGGCCTCCGAGGAAGAGAAGACGAGCGCCGACTCCAAGAAAATAAAGGCGAAGCTTCTGAAGAACAAAGTCAACGGCGGTGTGGTTTACGCAGAAGTCAGCGAAGACTTTGCAGACCTTGTGTTCAGCTTCCTCACAATTCCTCTAGGTGCGCTGATAATGGCGCTGGGCGGAAGCTCTTCCATTTCAAGCCTTGACAACTTGTACCAGAGCGTTCAGAAACTGAGTGACTTCGGCGACTGCATCAAATCTGAGGAATGCAAGCTGCGCCTCATTGCTCCAAAGATTGCGACCTATTTTGGATGCGACAACCAGCTGCTGAAGATTGAGGAGGATGATGCGGGTATCACGAACCGCCCCAAGTTCCACCCTTGCCAGTCTTGCCCTCCAGGATCTGTGCGTAAAGCTATGCCTGTTGCCAATCCCAAGTTCCACTACCCGACAGAGAAGCTCGGAGGGGGGTATGTGAAGGGGCCGCAGAAGTTTCTAATCGCAGACAACATGTGTCTGTCTCAGTTCAGCAGCCTCAAATGCTTAGAAATTTTCAGAAGGAATAAGGTTGCGAGCTTCAGCGAATTGGAGGAGGAGGAGATCGCTTTAGGTGAAACGGAGGTAGTGAATACTGAATATGGCCAAATGATTTTCTTTTTTAATTTATTTTTTTTGTGTTATTTAATAGTGTGTTTAAATTTTTACAACAGGCTTTGAGACTAATGAAAGCATGTTTGACCTCCACCGGGAGCTTGCTTTATGCCATCTGCGAAAGTCAAAATTACTATAATCAGAATAGCTGCAACCTCAAAATCGCACCTGTCAAGAACTGGTTAAATTTTGTGAAGACAACTGAAACTTGATTAGACGATCGATCAACCGAGCCAAATTTGTAGTTAGTTTCTTCTCAAGTTTTTCATTTACTCGCCTCACAATAAAAGTCAAGATGACGGTCAGACTAATTTAGGTTTGGGTTTGTATGGCTGTGGCTCGTTCTTAGAAACCATTAATGTGGAGTACTTATAATTTATTTTATTGGTTTGCAATCTGAAATTCAATCTACGAGTCGGGGGTAAAAAGAAAATTGTCAAAAGTTTTATAAACAAAACACTTGTTTGAGCGCAAGTTCAATCGGATAAATCACTTGTGAGAGTAATGTGATAAATCACCAACTACAGTCTATCTTCTAATGTATGAGACTAGTGTGATAATCAACTACACTGTATGTTAAAGTTTTTAAACAAATTATATAGACAGAATAATAATTGGAAAACATAACATTAATCTAAAATAAATTTTGGAAATCATATTCATTCATTATAATATCTCTAGGTAAATGAAAGACTATGACCCATTAGTATAGTTAAAACTTTTAGCTTTTGCTTATTAGAAAAGTATTTTGGTGGAAAAAATTTGAAAATGTTTGAGTAAAGTAAATTTTTTGCTAGTTAAACACCCAAATTTCTAAAAAGCTATGCCAAACACTCCTATATTCTTTACTGAAATCGAGGATAAAATAATCTATCATATGATGAACAAAATTATTTCAATATATGATTCACGCTACTACCATATGGAATCTGGTCATATTGTAGGGTTAGTGTGTGCACTCAATGACACTCTATAATTATATATTTATGAACTTATAATATGTCTAACTAGAGGTGCCCAATTGGTTGGTCCGGCTCACGGCTCACGGCTCACACTGGAATAACCCAGCGTGGGCCAGGTATGACATAGCCCATTGACTAGTTAATGGGCTACATGCGACACAGGGCATTGGTCTGGGTCATGCCAAGCATAACATTGCCAATAGGCTAGACCAAGTATGACATAAGAGTGAGCCAAGCATGACACGTGGGTTGGTCAAGCATGACACAACCTGGTGATTAACATTTTATTTTTTAAAACTTTAAATTTAATTGCCAAAATTTAATTTCAAATAAATCTTTTACTTATTTACCCTTGTAAAGTATCTTAAAATTTTAAAAATAAAGATATTTATATCTTTTAATTATAAATTTACTATATTACCATGTTTAATAGTAAAAAAGATAGATTTATAAATTTATACTCAATTAATCCTCAAAAATTCTACCATGCTCCTTATATTTTCACATAGAATTTTAATTTCAACTAGTTTTACTTAAATATCTCTCAATCACATGAACTTTAATTACTTTCTTAATTCCGTTTCAAATTAGCACAAGGCAGAAAGAAAAATGATAAATAATATAAAATTAAAGATAATTATTATTTTTACACTTGATCTTTCACATATCCACTTTAACTTTCTTCAATGCAAAACAATAGCAAATCATAATTTTAAGTATTATCGAGTATGTTCACCAAATCATATAAATTATTATATTCAAGTTCAAAGAACATATTCTCCACTTATCTAATCTCATAAAATGCTAATTTTTTTGTTTTCCCTACCCTTTTAAGTTCATGTCGAAGTAGAGGTTAAAGATTTTCAATTTAATGATAATAATGACAATAGTAAAACTAATAATAAAACTAAGCCAAGCTCAAATATATGACTTTAATGTGTGTGAGTGTCAAATGAATTTTTCACCATTGAATAAGAAGATAGAGTTGTATGCATAATGTGCACAATATGCATAGAAAAAATAGAGCATGGAGAACAAGTATGTTTAATGTCATGCTCACACATCTCCTATGATGGCTATATGTATCGTTAGCTACAGGTCAAACCCCTTTGCCCATAATGTCAACAACTAGTTTAACCTGTAATATATCATTTATAAATATGAAGTATAATCAAGTTGGTTTAGATTTTAGTTATGTAATCAAACTTAAATATATAGTTTAAGATGATATCTCTATATAATAAATATGTTATTTCATTTAAATTTTCTAATGTAATATAATTTTATTTTATAATAGATGCGTTTAAGCGTTCAAAGACTCTTATTTTTTTTATTTTTCTTAAATAATATTTTTTTTAAAAAAAATTATGCAATTATCAATATTTTATAATTTTTTAAATAATTTTCCCTATTTTAAAATAATTTTTATTTTATTTTCTATATTTTTTTCAAAGTTTTTATATTATTATTATTTGTATCATCTAAATAAAATTTTAATGAATTAACATATAATATATATATACTTTTTAATTCCTCTATTTTTATTTTTTTAAAATTTTTTTTATATTTTATATATTTTTCTAGAAGCTTTTATATTGATAATATTATTTTTAATATGTAAATAAAGTTAAATTATGTTTTTCTAGCTAACAATGTATGTTTATACTAAGATTGTGTGAGTTTGAATATTGTCAAAGGTATTTTTACGGCCTAACTAGACACAACATGAGCAGTTGTGTCTCATGTCATGCTAAACTAAGAGATTTTTTTTTGGAGCCAGTTTATAATCACAACATGAGCAGTTGTCTCATGTCATGCTAAACTAAGAGATTTTCTTTTGGAGCCCGTTTATAATCGTGTCATAAACGACCCACTAGAGATTGGGCCTATGATCAAGCTGGACCATGGATGATCCTTACATATTGGATACATCTCTATTTTTTAGTTATGAGTTTCTCCTAGACCTTCACTTATGACATTGGATAGGATCTTAAGCATTTCTTCTTGAGGTAGATTAGGACCATAAATTATTCTAGTGGCCATGTTTCAAAAAAATATTGATAATGTGCATACCAAAACTACTCTTAAACCAAGTAGCCAATTCACTATCTTACTTGACCATAGGTTGACCACACCATCCCTTAGACTCATAGGTTGTAATCAACTAGCAATAGACACCGTTAACTCAAACCACATAACTCTAGAAGCTAAACCCATAAAGGCAACCTTAGGAGCTGAACAACCTATTGACCCTAAACTTGATCTAGGAACTTAAGACCTAGAGAACTCTTCTACACTGCTTAAGTTAAGAGCCTCCATGTCAGAAATATAATCCCTACGTATATCCTTAGGAACTAAGAAGCCTAACTTAATCCTTTGTTGGCCACCGTTATGTCTATTCTTAGGATTTTGAAGCAATGCTAATATGTGAAGAATGAAATAAAATTTAAGTTCAAATTAGTCCTGTATTTTGATTTAATTTTATTTTGTATTTGAATAGTTTGACAATTAAGGTCTAAACCCTAATCCAAGCCCACAGGCAACGCCAGCGGAGCAAGCAAAAGCCACCCGAGCCCAACCCAACAAGGAAACTTAATTGGGCTCCCTGCTACGTCTGCATTGTTAAATCACCTGTATTCCCGAGACAGGGAAAGGTATTTTTCTCCATTAAAGAACCACATATGAGTTTTAGTGTGGCCCCCTAAAGTTACTGTAAACGGTTAACTGGCGGAGCGTGGATTGAACGAGACAGTAAAATCCTGCAACGGTTCGTCGCCAGGTCCTCTTCCTTCCTTCTCACCCCTTTCCTCTTCCCTGTTCCCCGTCGTCTCCTCCCCGTCGATAACTCCATTAGAGAGAGAGAGAGAGAGAGAGAGAGAGAGAGAGAGAGAATTGCTATGGCTGAGAATCTTGCTTCCGCCTCTCCCAACAAGGCCCTTGGACAACCCACATCAGCCGCCAGCGGAGGTGGCGACGCCACGATCCCGACGACGAATCCCCAGAACCCCAACCTCCCTTCCCCCCAAATCCCACCCTCTCCTTCAATTCCCTCCGGTGATCTCAGCCAAATCACATCCCCCCAATTATCCCAACCCCAATCGCAGGCGCTCAACCCCGGTGCAGCCCTAGACTACTCCAAGCAGCAGCCTATCCAATCCCAGCAACAGCAGCTCCAATCTCAGCAGCAGCAGAAGCAGCAGCAGAACTTGATGTCGCCCTCTTCGAACTTTCAGATGCAGCCTAACCTCCAGCGGTCCGGTTCGATGCCGCGGCTGAGCCAGATCCAGCAGCAGCTCGGAGCGGCGGCAGCCGCTGGTGCAATGCGGCAGCATGCTGGGATTTACAGTGGGCAAATGAACTTTGGTGGCAACCAGATCCAGCAACAGCAGCAGCAGCAGCTAGCTGCCGCCGCTGCAGGGATGGCGAGGTCTGGGATGATAACGCAAGCGGGGCAACTCCCAATGCTTCCAGGGCAAACTGCTCAGCATTTCAACCTATCGTCTCAGATGCTTGCACAGGTTTTGAACTGCGTTGTGTATATCCTTCATTCTTCGTTTCGTCAAAGGAAATTGAATTAAATAAGTGTAAAACTATGAATTATTTTCCAAATCAGAGTTCGCTTTTCTTCTCTCCATTGTCCGCCACATGGGGTTTTGAACACACGATTGTGCACTTTTACTTCGGACACTAGAATTTGACTTAGGGGAAAGAAAAACAACAACATTTTGGAGCTCATATTTTAGCATAGGACCAAAATTTAGTTTTTCTGGAAATAAACAGAGTATGTTGGAGATTTATCATAATTATCTCTTTTCTTTGTTTTCAGCCAAGACAGAAGAGTTTGCCTCAAAGTGCTCAGTTCAATGCAGTGAATTCATCAGGTCAAGCTATGCAAGGAATGCAGAATATGGGAATGATGGGAACCCTTGGCCTGAATCCACAATTTAGAGCATATGGACAACGACTTATGCATGGGCAAATGAGACAGCAACAGCTATCACAGCAAATGGCTCTTACATCACCCCAGGTTTGCCTCTGAGTGTCATATACTCTAATGTTATTTCTGTAACCTTTTATTGTGTTTAAAGTGGAGGAACTCTACATTGAAATGCCTAGGACTATGATTAGATTTTTTTAAATCAAATTTAATATATGTAAAACCTTTACATTGGACACTCAGTATTCAAACTCGGTCTACAGTCAAATTTCTTTAAGTACGTTTAGTTCCAGGTGTAATTCTTATTTGGATCACTAGATTTTCTCGACAACTTCCAATGTGCCTATAATTGTTAAAGTCATTATTGCTGGTGCAGATTGATGGTATGAAACTATGATTACAAGGTTTGATCTTTAAAAGCTCTCATTTGAAGTAACTAATGAACATAATGCTAAAAAATCATGTTTTAATCCATTGAAACATGCATCTTTTTAGCAAATAATATGCTTCAAAATAATCTCTGTTCTTTTATTTCTGATGAACTAACACAAAACTACCAGCAACTAGGTCAATACCATATGATTGTTTTTTTCTAAAAAAATTGCTAACATAGTTTGAAGCATTAATATGGAAGCAGGATAGCAAGTTCAGTCTAGTAAACCATATTTTTTGACTGAAGATAAACATGAATATAGAAACATTGACTGAAGATAAACATGAATATAGAAACATGAAATCAGATTCAAGAATGATAATTAAATGGCTATCTTACCTTTGTAGCTCATAAAATTTCTTAAATTTAGGTTAGGCAAATAAATTGAAATATGATGTGAAAATAGAAAAATCTAGTTAAATTTGTTAATTATAGATAAAATATTAGTCTTATTTCAAACTGCAAAGTATAGTTATAAATATTTTTAACTCCCTTTTACGCTCTCTATCACTCTTTGTGGTACAATTAATGTATGGTGGCAATATTTGAGTATTGAACACAAAAAAGGCAACCACACCTCTATTTCATTTCATAGTTGTATTTTTTTTAGATTTTCTCCATCTTGGCTTTGTGTTGTCCTCTATTCTTTTTTGCTTCCTGTGCCTGCCCTTTTATCTGCCTATGCTATTTCGAGAAAGCTAGGTTTTGCCAAATTAGCTAGTTCTAGTTGGCTTCAACAATTCTTATCAACAGGCCTATCTTTTACTACTTTGTTGAACTATGATCATGTGGAAGATGATATACTATTAGTAGCAGCTGATTCAATAATTTTCTCTTCTATCACTCTATTATGTTTCTTAATTTGATAAGGAAGCTGATACAATCTAGAAATTGTTTTTTTAATCTAAGCTTTAATTTTTGTGACTATATCAATTATTGGTTCAGTTTACACATGACAAGTAGGGGCATTTGGAACAATATTATTTGAATATGCAGCATTTGGTTTGTTATATAATCACCTGATAAATAGAATGTTGTTTAACTTCTGTTGGAATTATTATTATTTTTCAATTTACTGAGGTAGTCCTTGTTTTATTAGTATGTTCTCTATAGCTACTTAACAAGGTTGTATTTCCGTGGTACTAATTATAGTAGAGACTAACTGTTATTACGCCATTGGTCAATCAGAAGATGTCGGGTCAAAGCTTACCTAGGACACCTCCAACTTCTGCACTGAACCCTCAAGTTTCAGGGTTGACTCAAAATGGGCAATCGGTAGTGCAAACTACACTGTCTCAACAGCAGCACTGGTTGAAGCATCTGCAGCCATCTTTGCCTTCACCTGTATCTCCTTCATACCATATCCAGCAGCAGCAATCCTTCTTGCCACAGCAATTATCTTCCTCACAGCTCCAGCAGAAGTCCATGGCCCTGACTCAGCAGCAAATCTCTCAACTGGTGCAGCAGCAGCCGCAGTTAGGTGGTCAGCAGCAGCAGCAACAGCATTTGCTACAACAACAGCAGCTTCAACAGTACCAGCAATTACAACAGCAACAACAACTACAGTCTCCAAGGCTCCCTGGGTCTACAGTGCAAAAACCTTTGAGCTTGACAGGTTCACAACCAGAAACACCTGCTTCTTGTACTACCATGACTGGTGGAAGTTCTAGTCAGGGAATAGCGGCAAGTAATCATCTTCTGGGAAAAAGGAAGATACATGATTTAGTTGTACAGGTTTGACTTCTATGTTTCTGTCACAATTCAGCTCTTAGCTTCAAAATAATCATCAATATCTTTAATACGTTTTTCTGGGTAATTGCTTAACACAGATTTTTCATATATGGATGAATTTTTGGGTCTGATCACAAGTATGCTTAATATGTTTAAACTGCTAGAGAAAATATTTTATTGTTTATAAATATATACTTGGAGAAATTTTTGAGTAGCTGGAGGGAATTAGCTCCAGTGTGCGAGTGTGGAATTGATTGAAGCTTTTCAACTTCAATTAGGATGGAGTACCTTAAATCTTTTGGTTTTGTTTTTGTTCAGAATTTCATTTCTACAGCAAGAGCATTTTGCTAGACTTGCTTCAAGCTTGTCCTCCAACTCATAGAGGAGGGATAAAGAGGCTGCCTAAGCCTGGGTAACTTGGGGTGATTTAAAAATGAGATTTAATTGAGTTCACAGAGGAGAATATTAGTTTGAAATGAAAAAGAAAAAAGATTTAATTGAGCTTTGTAGGAGGAATTCTTAATGTGATCTTATTTTTCCTTTCACTTGCCTCGTCTAGAAAAATGTTGTACCCTGGAGGATCATGCCACATGCTTGCTAGCAGAAATTAAATGAATTTCATCAAGAGCTATATGACTTGCTCATGTACAGATGGAGATTTCATCATGGTTCTAAATTTAAGGACTGTGCAAAATGTCTACTTGTTTACTTTGTTGTCTTTGATTCACATGATTATAATACCGCTCTTTCCAATCTTGTTTTGGATTAATTTTTCGTTTATTATCCTTGAATATTGATGCAGGTAGATCCTCTAGGCAAACTGGATCCTGAAGTCGAAGACCTCCTCTTGGAGATAGCTGACGACTTCATTGACTCGGTATTTTTTAAATTTCTTATGGAGGATAGTTCCATGATGCTGTTGCAATTGATTATATATTTTCTCTTCGTCTCTTGTAACTAATGATGCATTCTACTTGTATTTATGGATGAATGCTGGTTTTTTTAAATGTGTTTTATTTAATTTGACAGTTTATGTCAGAATAGTAATATAAGATCCCCAATTCTGTGGGTCACCTTGTAGGGTTTTTCTTCTTAGTTCTTCAAACGAGCATTACCCTATTTTTAGTGGTTGGGAAGGGACTCCTGCTTCTGTCATACTTGACACAAAATTCATATGTATCAGGGTATGTGAACTTTGCTTTGAGCTATTCCAATTAGCGAACGTGTTATTTGGGAAAATTTATGTCGTCAAATATAAAGTGGTCTTTCATATTACGATATCATCTTTTTCTGTTTTTCTTTTATAATGGATAGCTCTATCTGTAAGAAAGGCTTTCTCAAAGTTCCTCTACCAAACATGAATTTTTTGGCGGTTACTTGTATGGTTTGTAGTAAAAGTTTGCAAAATAATAAGAATAGATTGATTGATCTATCTTGGCTTACACAAAATAAACTCAATGTTTAATTTTGCCAGTGAGATTTCTGGTATACAATTGCAATATGGCTATACATGCAAACAAGACAAACTTAAAACAGTGGGCATGAATGCAACATTTATGCATGGGAAAAAAACCCTTCAGGTTGTAGTCTAAGTCGGGACAATAGGATAGAGTTATTTCCCGAATTCATCTGTCTTTTATATGTAGCAATCTTAATATGTTCAGATCATGTGCTGTGCATTTGACTAGGTCTGTTGGCTATCCACGTCCTAACATGTTGAACTCATAAAGAATATTATATGTTATCTGTTTTAAACCCATAAGCATACATACTTTGGTCCTCCCAAGCGCTCAAGAGATCTAACCAAAGGACAAATTGGACTTGGTTTCGGTTGCTAACTCGTTGAGCTACCTGCCTACTCTTGCTGGCTCATTTAAACTATGGCACTCTAGAGGGATTTTATGTTTATTTACTGTATAAGTCCTATGCTCAGCAGGTGCATGCAAGTATGAATATGTGACAATCAATTTGAGCATCCTAATTATCCCTTTTTTTTTTTTTTTTTTCTCAGTTTTATGTTCATCTGTCTTATGTCTACTTTATTGCTTTAGAGGTTTGTATAGTCACGCTTGACTCGCCAATCCAAGCTGAACCTCCCATATGCAGATCTAATTTTTGTCATCCTAACCTAACTCGAGTCCCGCCCTGACCTAGCTTTATCTCTAACTAGGCCCTCCATCATTGGACTTGTTATCTAGCTTGATGAGTTTCCCAAGGTTTGAGACAAATAGTTACCCTTGTATTTGAAGACAAGATTCTTTTTGCTCTCCCATGGTTGACCATAAATAAACAAACAAGTTTAAGATGAAATGTGGTACATTGATGGAAATATGACTACTTTTTTCTCAAACAAAAAAATTTGACCTACCAATGCAACTTGCGATGTAATTGTAAGCTTGATCTAAGTTTAGAGGCTGAGATCACATTCATACAACTTCCCTAACAATGACTATGTTGCTTACTTTTTCTCCATTTTAGCATAAGCATAAAAAGTTGTGTTTCTGGTGTATGAGCATACAAGATGTAGTACTCATTCCTGCAATTTTATTGATCTCATCATTTTCATCTCTCTTATAGCTTGCCTAAAGATTAGGTAGTAGCAAGGTTTTGAATTTTGGTTCGGTATAATGTGCCGGTCCAATCTTGGGCTAGTACATACCGGATGTACCGACACATAAAAATTTTGGTACCCGATATATTGACATAGCATGATACTGGTCCAGATTCTTCTCGGACTGTATGTACAAAAATAACCGATTGATTCAGACTGATTTTTAAAACACTTGCGCACGCTAGTGGTGTTTATGTTTTCTACATTACTTTGCTTTATGGTCAAGGTGCAATGTAACATTGACTATGGTGATGGATTGCTTGATGTTAGAGTTTGTAATATTAGAATTAGGGTGTAAGATTTCTTTTCTTTTTGTGTTCTGTGGTAGCAATTAAACATGGCTTCTCTTATTGGATTACTAATCCAAGTCAAATAATAGTTTTTTGCTCTCTAAAAGGTGAAAGATTCGATGGGGAATCTATAGCTTAAGAGGTCACGAGTTTGAACACCAAGGATTTAAAACACCTATCAGTTTTAACAGCCTTGTTGTATAGCTCCTCTATTGACTTGTGTAAATGCAACATAATCTCCCTTCTAATATCCACTCTAAGGTCAGTGAAAAATCTATTAAGTGCCATCTTAGGGTCTTTACAAACATGCAACAAATTTGTAATCAAACTATTATACCAAACCAATGTAGAACATAAGAGAGAAGATAGGGAGAGCAAAGATCAGGGGAGAACTTTTAATAATTTATGCAAGGTAAAAATAATTGTTATATGTGTGCATGCAATTACTAGTCACCACAATGAAGTGATAATAAACACACAATTCGATAATTACCAACTACTGAGTGATTGATAAACATGACCGGTAATTAAGACATGATTATAAGTCATCAATGTTTAACCATATTTATATCAATTATCCTCTTGCTTCTTTAGTATCATTTTTATTTTTTTCTGCTTGTTGAATTTGGATGTTCCCTGCCTTGACAGTGTCCTGTTGAATGGTTTGAAAAAAAATTGATGATATTTGTAGTCATTATTTGTTGATGTTCCGACCTGTAACGTTCATGCAATGATCTCTAAAATTGCAGGTGACAACATTTGCATGCAGTCTGGCTAAGCATCGGAAGTCTTCGACTTTGGAAGCCAAGGATGTGCTGCTTCACCTAGGTTTGCTACGTAGACTTAAAGATCAAATTTTTGATATCAAATCACTCCGGTCACAATTTTGTCAACTGTTATTATGTACCAATGAATTTTTTTCTATTTCAACTTTTCAATTTAATCATTATATATACAATCTGCATATCTTTTTTTTTTTGATAATATATAGTTTAATAAAAGAATATACCATTTTTCTTTAAAATCTATAAGAGTGCTTTAGAGATTTGTGAACATTCAATGATTTTCTCTATCTTCAATTTCTGGTTGATCTTATCATAAGAAAATTTTCTCTCCTATTATTTCACTTGACACTACATATCTTTTGCAGAGAAAAATTGGAACTTGGCTGTTCCAGGTTATACAAGGGAGGAAAAAGCTTACCAAAAACAATCTGTAAGTGTTCTTTAAACTCATTCTTATCTTTTCTGGTATTGGCCGTTGTGATGAAAGCATGAAGCTATACCCAGTGTCACTATATAGACCCAAGAATTATTTTCTAATACATAGTATGTTACGGGCCCAATTTGTTAGTAGGTTATTAATAAAG
Organism: Costus lasius; assembly: GCA_027563935.2. Classification (NCBI taxonomy): domain Eukaryota; kingdom Viridiplantae; phylum Streptophyta; class Magnoliopsida; order Zingiberales; family Costaceae; genus Costus; species Costus lasius. The sequence continues at coordinate 3,708,355 of CM050449.1, forward strand.
CGGATTCGGGTTGGTATGCCATACCCGGTTCACTAAGTAGTAAAGTTCTATAAATAAGGGCCTAGGGTTAGAAAAATTGGAACTTGGCTGTTCCAGGTTATACAAGGGAGGAAAAAGCTTACCAAAAACAATCTGTAAGTGTTCTTTAAACTCATTCTTATCTTTTCTGGTATTGGCCGTTGTGATGAAAGCATGAAGCTATACCCAGTGTCACTATATAGAGCCAAGAATTATTTTCTAATACATAGTATGTTACGGGCCCAATTTGTTAGTAGGTTATTAATAAAGCGGATTCGGGTTGGTATGCCATACCCGGTTCACTAAGTAGTAAAGTTCTATAAATAAGGGCCTAGGGTTAGAGTTAGAGTGTCCAAGTATTTTGTATTCTCGTATTAGGACATGCTTTGCATGATTTCTCGCCGGTGACGACTGAGGTGTTCTATCAATTGATCCGACCTGCCGGATCGATCGCTGGGAAACCGATAGTCCGGCGACGGATAAAGGCGGAAGAGATTCCATTATCGGTAGTAGATCTGAACGGTTCAGATGGATCTATTATCGTTGATCAAGCCGACAAAGAAATCCTAGGGAGGAGTCAATCGAAACCCTAGGGAGGAGGTGAATATAGGACAACCATTGCGGAGGTCTGGGACGCACGATGACTTTGATTCCAGCAGCGGCGACTTCAGTGACAACACTGCACGAAGATACTATAGCAAAAGTACTATACGGTGGTATTGTAACGTAGCACTGTAGCATGGTACTATAACAGCAGCATTGCAACGACCTAGAGAGGAAGAGGAAGGATATGCGGCACTTTGTCTGCGGCGCACATGCGGTATATGTAGATTAGGGTTGGAAAAAAAAAAACTACAGAGATTGGCGGTAAAAAAAAAACTGAGAGATAGGAGTTATAAGAGAAGATGACGAGAAGTGAGGTTGCTCAACTTTATGTAAAGATAAATTGTCATCTTGATGTTTTAGATGAGATGAATGCAATGCTGGGAGAGTTGGTTGTAAAGAAGAAAATAAAAGAGGGTGTGGATGTGATTGTGGATGGGCAGACTTATCCAACCTCGAGTGAGGTCCTGAAGACTACATCACAGAGCCAAAGTAATATGGAGGATAGGTGGCAGATTCGTATTTGCATGGAATTACAAGGATTTGACGGAATTGATCTAGTAGGTTGGATTGCTCAAGCTGAATATTATTTTGACATTAAAGGCACGTCGAACGACTATAACACTATGTTTACTAGCACGGATGGAAAATAGAAGGGGATGGATAGTTAGATGGAAAGGATATAAGGATGGATGGAAAAGAAATAAAAGTTTCCCTCATTGTGTTTATCGGGAAGGATGGAAAGTTTGAAAGAAGGAATACATTTGATATGTTCACTCTCCTTTTATAATTTTATACCCATATTTAAAAATATAATTAAATACTAGTAAAATAATTAACTTAAAATTATTAAAATTATAATTGATTTTTTAAAATATAATTAAATATTAATGTACCATTAAATATAATTATATATTAATTCCAATTTGTACAACAACAACAAAAGCATCACTCATTTAGCAAACCGTTGAAAATATAATTGTTAACATAATAATAACACATCTAATATCACAATAAAAACAACTAACACCTATAATAAAACAACAAACATCACTAGCACCACTAATCAATTCTAACAGAATAATAACACATCTAACACCACAATAACACAACTAACATTACAACTAACACATTGTTAACACAACTAACATATCATTCCATGTTTACAAAAAGCTTTCACTTCATAAGGATCATATTGAACTATCCAAACATATCAAGTGGAAGTATCCAAACAACAACAACTATCAAAATGACAATCAACAACAACTATCCAAACATATCAAGTAGAACTATCCAAAATAAGTGGTCTTACATCAACCACTACAACTAAACAAAATGTTGGATCAAACTACAACAAAAGAGATATCAAACCCTTCATGGCTCAACATCCATCAATGCATTAAGGACTTCCAATCTTAATTCTTCGGGAGCCAGGAAAAATAATTTAGCTTTTTCTTTGTTGCTTCCAAGAACCACATAAGCAGTAGCCAATCTATGACGTGGCACTCCACATTTCTTCAGTTCCTCCAATATATTCAGATTTGCATTGTCATTTATCTCAGTATCACCCTTTAGAAATGAATCCATAGATTGGTTTGAATGTTTCATACAATTCACTATGTCATCCAACTTGTTTGTGCTCTTCTCAAACATTGACATTGCAGCTTCCTCAAACTTTGGCTGCTTCCTCTTACTACCACTTTTGATGCTTGTTCCCTCATCAAAGGCTACTCTATCAGGATGGGGGCTCGGATGGTTTACTGCATTACTTTCATCCATGTCCTCTTGCGATGTCTCCTGCTGGGCCATAGGTTCAACATCATCTTTGTCTTTATCTTCTTTCCTCCAAATGTTCATGAACCCATTACAAGTGCTAGACATGCTGCCAGTGGCTCGATCCTTAGAAAACAGCTCTTGCAACTTCTCATAATTAGTAACAGGAGTACTCCTCCACTTCCTCATACTAGGAGTACTCCTCCTCTTATCTTTTCTGGTATTGGCCGTTGTGATGAAAGCATGAAGCTATACCCAGTGTCACTATATAGAGCCAAGAATTATTTTCTAATACATAGTATGTTACGGGCCCAATTTGTTAGTAGGTTATTAATAAAGCGGATTCGGGTTGGTATGCCATACCCGGTTCACTAAGTAGTAAAGTTCTATAAATAAGGGCCTAGGGTTAGAGTTAGAGTGTCCAAGTATTTTGTATTCTCGTATTAGGACATGCTTTGCATGATTTCTCGCCGGTGACGACTGAGGTGTTCTATCAATTGATCCGACCTGCCGGATCGATCGCTGGGAAACCGATAGTCCGGCGACGGATAAAGGCGGAAGAGATTCCATTATCGGTAGTAGATCTGAACGGTTCAGATGGATCTATTATCGTTGATCAAGCCGACAAAGAAATCCTAGGGAGGAGTCAATCGAAACCCTAGGGAGGAGGTGAATATAGGACAACCATTGCGGAGGTCTGGGACGCACGATGACTTTGATTCCAGCAGCGGCGACTTCAGTGACAACACTGCACGAAGATACTATAGCAAAAGTACTATACGGTGGTATTGTAACGTAGCACTGTAGCATGGTACTATAACAGCAGCATTGCAACGACCTAGAGAGGAAGAGGAAGGATATGCGGCACTTTGTCTGCGGCGCACATGCGGTATATGTAGATTAGGGTTGGAAAAAAAAAAACTACAGAGATTGGCGGTAAAAAAAAAACTGAGAGATAGGAGTTATAAGAGAAGATGACGAGAAGTGAGGTTGCTCAACTTTATGTAAAGATAAATTGTCATCTTGATGTTTTAGATGAGATGAATGCAATGCTGGGAGAGTTGGTTGTAAAGAAGAAAATAAAAGAGGGTGTGGATGTGATTGTGGATGGGCAGACTTATCCAACCTCGAGTGAGGTCCTGAAGACTACATCACAGAGCCAAAGTAATATGGAGGATAGGTGGCAGATTCGTATTTGCATGGAATTACAAGGATTTGACGGAATTGATCTAGTAGGTTGGATTGCTCAAGCTGAATATTATTTTGACATTAAAGGCACGTCGAACGACTATAACACTATGTTTACTAGCACGGATGGAAAATAGAAGGGGATGGATAGTTAGATGGAAAGGATATAAGGATGGATGGAAAAGAAATAAAAGTTTCCCTCATTGTGTTTATCGGGAAGGATGGAAAGTTTGAAAGAAGGAATACATTTGATATGTTCACTCTCCTTTTATAATTTTATACCCATATTTAAAAATATAATTAAATACTAGTAAAATAATTAACTTAAAATTATTAAAATTATAATTGATTTTTTAAAATATAATTAAATATTAATGTACCATTAAATATAATTATATATTAATTCCAATTTGTACAACAACAACAAAAGCATCACTCATTTAGCAAACCGTTGAAAATATAATTGTTAACATAATAATAACACATCTAATATCACAATAAAAACAACTAACACCTATAATAAAACAACAAACATCACTAGCACCACTAATCAATTCTAACAGAATAATAACACATCTAACACCACAATAACACAACTAACATTACAACTAACACATTGTTAACACAACTAACATATCATTCCATGTTTACAAAAAGCTTTCACTTCATAAGGATCATATTGAACTATCCAAACATATCAAGTGGAAGTATCCAAACAACAACAACTATCAAAATGACAATCAACAACAACTATCCAAACATATCAAGTAGAACTATCCAAAATAAGTGGTCTTACATCAACCACTACAACTAAACAAAATGTTGGATCAAACTACAACAAAAGAGATATCAAACCCTTCATGGCTCAACATCCATCAATGCATTAAGGACTTCCAATCTTAATTCTTCGGGAGCCAGGAAAAATAATTTAGCTTTTTCTTTGTTGCTTCCAAGAACCACATAAGCAGTAGCCAATCTATGACGTGGCACTCCACATTTCTTCAGTTCCTCCAATATATTCAGATTTGCATTGTCATTTATCTCAGTATCACCCTTTAGAAATGAATCCATAGATTGGTTTGAATGTTTCATACAATTCACTATGTCATCCAACTTGTTTGTGCTCTTCTCAAACATTGACATTGCAGCTTCCTCAAACTTTGGCTGCTTCCTCTTACTACCACTTTTGATGCTTGTTCCCTCATCAAAGGCTACTCTATCAGGATGGGGGCTCGGATGGTTTACTGCATTACTTTCATCCATGTCCTCTTGCGATGTCTCCTGCTGGGCCATAGGTTCAACATCATCTTTGTCTTTATCTTCTTTCCTCCAAATGTTCATGAACCCATTACAAGTGCTAGACATGCTGCCAGTGGCTCGATCCTTAGAAAACAGCTCTTGCAACTTCTCATAATTAGTAACAGGAGTACTCCTCCACTTCCTCATACTAGGATTAGCCTGCATAGACAACAAAATAAAAATATTCTGAATATGCAACACACTACATTGAACAACATATATAAGTAAATACAAATAGAAGTATTGATATTTACCTTAATGAGGTCATCCCACACTTGGTCTTCAGCCTCAAACATTTTTGTGTCACTATTCCATGCTATGCCACTTAGATTCTTGAACATCTCATGGCAAGTATTAAAATTATTTTTCATGGTTTTAATGCGATTTTTCAAGTGATCTTTTGTTACGCTAAAACCAAATGCTGGACCACATATAAGGATCATATTTTTATAAGCTGCCGAGGTGAATGTACCATCCACTCTGAAACCTCTAGTTTGCTGCTCCAACATAGCATCAATGAATAAGCTATCCATTTCCTCGGTCCATTTGATATTTTCTCTCTTTGAGGTCTCACCAACCTTGACTTTTTTACTCATCTTATAATGCAAAACAAATAGAATGTTAAACTATCACAATCCATCATTATTCAAACATAGAAAATAAACATGAGAAGATACCAAAATAATTACTATTTAAAGAACAGAAATGCAAGATAACATAACCACATAAGTTTTCAGTTTAATACATCATTGTTCTAGTAATCAAAAAGTGCAACAATAAAACCATCTTCCAAATTTCACAACACATAATCATTCCACATTGCATTTGCTATGTCATCTCTCATTGCAATCCCTTTTCTCACATCCTCATCTACTCTTTCCGCAACTTCTATAACTTGACTCGTTGCGTTTGCTAACTCCTCGTCCACTTCTGCAATTATCTGGTCATTAGGATCAACACCCATCAAATAGTTGTGTAGAACACAACATGCCAGGATTATTTGAATATGCGTCCTAAGAGGATAACATGGTTCAGTTCCACTAGCTATAATAGGAAATCTTTTTTTTAATACACCAAAAGCTCTCTCAATCACATTTCGAGCAGATGCATGTCGATGGTTAAAAAGCTCCTTTGCATTATCTGGAGCACGTTTTGAATATTCTTTCAGGTGATACCGGACTCCTCTATAAGGTGTGATAAGATAACGTTTAATCCCGAATCCAGCATCACCTAAATAAAACTTCCCTACAAGAATGGTATAACGTATTTAATAATAAATCCAAATACCCATGAACATAGTTTGCTGCTAATAATAAAACAGTAATATTTACCTTCTGGAATGGTTAAACTATCAGCTCTATTGAGGGCATCCTTTAACACTCGTGAATCAGATGCGGTCCCTTCCCACCCAGGAAGGACATAAGTAAACTTCATGTCGAACGAACATGCTGCCAACACATTTGTTGTTGGCCAATCCTTCCTTCCCCTAAATCTAGATGCATCCTTAGAAGGGACTTTTACACGAACATGTGTCCCGTCTATAGCACCTAAACAATCCTGCAATGTTATATAGTTGATTTAACATTTCAACGTAGATCTTTCGTTCTAATATATTTTTTAAATAACATACCTTGAAATAAGGATAAAATCTGCTTGTATTGGATATCTCATGAGCGTCCCTTGAACCATCAGGTTGTTTGATAAAGTGCTCATGTAAGCTAATGATAGCTCTCAACACCTCATGAAAATGACAACTAATACTCCTAGGGGAACGATGAAAGAAAAAGCAAAGTGCTCTATTCTTCACGTTGTGTGAAACCAAATATAAGAACTTTGCAACTTTCTCTTCAACGTTAGAGTATTTGGTATCTTTGATTAGCTTTGAGTCACGTAGTATATCACACAGATTAGAAAATGCATTCTTACTCATTCTTAAAATGTTATGACAGATTTGATCAGAGGTAATTAACTTTCTCAATAGGATTGTTCGCTTGTGATCCTTAAATTCAGTACATTCTACTAATGGCTTATCAATATAGGATGAGTGTGTTAATATTAGTAGAAGTTGTTGCAGTTGTATAATATAATGAGCAGCTATAGCTGCTAGATGAGAAGTCCTAGTGTGGAGGTGGCGCATTATAATAAATCTCTTCACCTTGTCACTTCTTCGATCCATTACAATAAAACCTATGAATAAAGTAAAATACATGATTGTCAATTAAAGCTACAAGGATGAAAATTAATACAGAACAAATTTAATAGTCCGACTCTCCAGCATTCACATTATGCACTAACAATAAAAACAAAATGAGTTTGACTTTCTTTTTCAGAAAAATAGGCAGATTACAAAATGCTTCTAAGACTTGATATCTGATTAATGTATTATCCTAAATATATAAGAAATCAAAAACCACTTTTGTTTGGAGAATCAATGAAAGCTTCGAAAAGAAGTTAAAAAGACATAGTCAGGCAAAAAGAAGTTCGAAAATTCAAATGCTCAAACCATAGAAATACAATTCTCAGATATTTTCTAAAAAGATTGAGAACATTAGAATGATGCATACAGTTATTTTTTTCTCATGCAAACTAGTAAGCCAATGACAGGATAAAATCAGGAATGTCTTACCCATGCAAACTAGTAAGCCAATTATCAATTTCTTCTCAGATACTGCTACGAATCCACAACAGACTGAGAGGTGTGTGGGCATATGTTTGGACACCTTTACACAAAGGCCTGTGCTAGCCCTTGCAATATCTGATAGGTTTTCGGTATATAAAATATTTTTTGGAAATCCAACAGAACAATCAGTGGCTCATGTCTAGATAATACTCCAACGTGATGCTATAAGCATCATAAATATAGCACCATCTGTCAGCAAGATCATGCAATTTCAGAATGACAATTTCAGAATGGCCACATCAACTAATTTAGGCCAACAAAACCATTAGATGTACGACAGCATCTTAACCTCTTCTGCACATAGAATTTTAGTTTCAAGTCTTCTATGCTTCTTATATTGGAACGTTTTGCAACATAATAACAGGTTGCAAAAGTTTACGGGTTTAGCTCCATACAGGGGATTTTTAGGGAAGATGCATCTTAAGTCATAAAGTCCAGATTACCTTCTCAAAACCAGGCGACGATCTGTTGCTGGCGGCGAGCGGACGAACAGAAATGCGAGCGGACGAGGCGTGAGCGGCGAGCGGACGAGGCGTGAATGGCGAGCGGACGAGGCGTGAGCGGCGAGCGGACGAAGCAAGAGCGGCGAGCGGACGAGGCGTGAGCGGCGAGCGGACGACGAGGCGTGAGCGGCGGACGAATAGGGTTTGATATGCGTGAGCGGCGGACGAAGTGGCGTGAGAATAAGTGGTTTTTGTGAATCCGCCCGATTTGGGCGGATCACTAATCGGTGGAAACCTTGGTTAAAATCCATCATGTATTCCGTCCTCTCAAATCCGTCCCTCCCGGTATACAGCGGATTTATAACGTTTCCATCCTTTTCCCTCCTATATCCCTCCCGGTAAACAGAGCCTAAATTTCCCATGGCATTTGTTCGTATGGAGGGACGAGCATGCGATTGGATTCGAGGGTTAAAACGATAGATTCTCAATCTTTCTTGGGAAGGATTGAAACAAGAGATGATACAAAGATATAGTAATTTTCATACAACTACAGTCTTTGATGAAAGCTACTATGAAGATGTAGTTGGCATTGAAGAAGCTACTGAACTAGAAGGTATAGTCACATATGGTAAACCAGAACATGAAATGGTAATTGAGAAACGGGTATTGAATCAGACATCTGAAGCTGATGCTATGGGTCAAACTATTCAAGTATTGCGGAAGAAAAGGATATTTTACCGGAGATAGTTAAGGGTAATGATAATACATTTGACAGTGCAGAAAAGATTCACGCGGATATTAGAGAAACAGTAAGGCTGTGTTTAACCGGAAAGACCAAAAATTGAAAGGAAAAGAAAGTAAAAAGAAAAGGAAAATAAAAAGGAGGGAAAGTAAGAAGATTTTTTGAGGTTGTGTTTAATGAAAAGGAAAGAAAGTTGGAAAGATTGATATAGTCACTCCATTTTTTTCTTTTTACACTCATATTATATAAATATAATCAAATGCTATTAAAAATTATGATTTAATATTAATAAATAACTATAAAACTAATTAAATATTATTAAATACTATGAAACTATTAAAATAAATTTAAATACTATAAAATTAATTAAATACTATTTAATACTATAAACTAATTAAATATTATTAAATACTATAAAATTAATTAAATACAATTAAATACTATAAAATTAATTAAATACTATTAAATACTATAAACTAATTAAATATTATTAAATACTATAAAATTAATTAAATATAATTAAATACTATAAAACTAATTAAATACTATAAAATTAATTAAATACAATTAAATATTATTAAATACTATAAAATTGAGTAAATACTATTATATACTATAAAACTAATTAAATATTATTAAATACTATAAAATTGATTAAATATTATTAAATATTATAAATCTAATTAATATTTATTAGATACTATAAAATTGATTAAATACTATTATATACTATAAAACTAATTAAATATTATTAAATACTATAAAATTGATTAAATATTATAAATCTAATTAAAAAAGCTATGTAAAACTTTGAGTCTATTTGTGTATCACGGGTTTATACTAAAGATAATTAAAAAAAGTATATTTGTCTGAGATATTATTTGGTACTTTTCATATTAAATTCTTAACGAGTTGCATTGAAATCGAATGTCTAATTATGTCACCTTATAAACTTAAATTAGCAAATAGTTAAAATGCGTGCCACGTATTGGGATGAGTAGCGTGCGGGGGTGAGACGACAATGCATGCAGAAGCTCGAATCCGCCTGATTCGAGTGGATGAAGATTGAAAGGAAAGTTAAGTGGCTTTCCATTCACGTTTCCCTTCCTATCTTTCCGTCTGCTCTATTAAACACACTAAAATAGTAATCCTTTCTTCTTTCTTTCATTTCCCTCCCTCTTTCCTCTTCATTAAACACAACCTAAAAGAAGATGTGCTTAGCGTGGAATTGCCTAAACCTCTGGCAAATGCAAGTAAGCATGGGACCACACAATCAAAAGTTGAAGTCATGCATGAGAAGCAAAATACACCAATTGAAGTTGAAGATCCATCAGTAGCCTCAACAAAATTAGTATGAATACTAATATTCCAGCTATTGGAGTTATTGAGGAAACGATAGAAGAAGATTCTAAAATTGAAGACAATAAACAAGAAGTGGTAATAGAGGTTTGTAAACTAGTCTCAGATGTTTGCATCACTTCTACTTCAGCTATTGAAACTTCTGAAGAAACTAGAGAGATGGAAGCTAAAATTATCAAGCACAAGCAAAAAGAAGAATTAATACTTGACAAACAAGTAGTTAATCAAGTAAATGAAGCTGTCAAGCTTGAGGCTGCAATGTTTGGTATTTCTAATTCAACAACTTATCGAGCAATTTGGGATCCTGGAAAAAGCTCAAGATAAAATTTACAGCTTTGAAGACAAGACTAGTTGAGAGGGGGACAATTATTATGAGTCCAATATTGTTAGTAGGTTATTAATAAAGCGGATCCGGGTTGGTATGTCATACCCGGTTTACTAAGTAGTGAAGTTCTATAAATAAGGGTATAGGGTTAGAATTATGGTGTCCAAGTATTTTGTATTCTCGTATTAGAGCATACTTTGCATGATTTCTTGCCGGTGACGGCTGAGGTGTTCTATCATAATACTTATAATGAAATGAGCTTGAAAGTCAACGCTTTCTGATGAGCTATAGGAAAATGATCTGATTGTTTCTGTATGGCAATATCTTCATACAATTGTTTCTTATTTGTTAAGCTTAGAATACTTTCTATCTTCATAATATGCCACAGATTGATTTCCCTAAGGTTGTATGTCATACCACTCCCTGATATGTAAGATGATGATGTATACCGTATTGGTGCATTGAGGCATTTTGAGCCTATTATCTTTTGTTGCATGTAAATGTTTTTAGCATATGCTAAAATAGTAATTATTTCATGCACATCAAGATTTGCTCATGTTGGCCATGAAGGTCAATTATGGAACCTATGTGAAGATTGTAGGCTTCATGTCAAAGTTACATATTTAGATCTTGAGTTAGAGGTTGATGAGTGTATCAGAAGGCACCTGAGCTTGCATTAACCAATCACTGGTAGGTTCTGTCGGCCACATTTGGCATGATGCCACCTAAACCATTCCAATAATTCTTGGTGAATTTGTTTTGGGTACCCCATCATTAATTATCATGGATCTAAACCTCATTTGGCCAGCCACCTCAATAGGTGGATCTAGCTTGGTATAGTTGATATCAAATTCGACTATTATGACATGGATATTATATGGAGCATCATCTAATCTTTGGAAAGAGGTTGAAAAATAATATTTTGCTACCTTGAAGACAATGCTCAAATCTAGTTCAGTGAAATCACTGTCGAGTATCCATTCTTAACATGAAAAACTTTTATAAAGCTTTGTCATGGTTATTTTGTTTACCCCATTTGAAACTACGTGTGAGGTGAATAAGAGCACCTGTATCAAACACTGTGTGGGAGAATATGAAAGAGGCTTTGGGCTGCAGTTAGCCTATTCATACAACGGAACCTCAATGTTGCCGAAGGCCATTTGATTACACAACTTAGCCAAAGCCATCAAACTTTGGCCAAATTATTGACCAAATGCCCTAAAATGCTTAACTACATTATTGACCAAATACCCTAACATTCTTGTTCAAATGTTGTTATCTACATTATAAACGTTTGGCCAAAGAAACAAATAGACTTTATTCCAACTGAAATTTCCTTAATTGTTATACATGAAGTTCACTAACTAAACTCATTACAACTTGTGGTTGCCCTTGTGTGATTTCTCATCAACTTTTGAACCACACTATTGTGGTAAAAAATTGATCCACTCTAGTAAATTCATTTGGATTATGTTAAAATTGGCAATCAATTCAAACATTCATTAAATATGACCATGCTTGCAATTTATAAAAGTTAACTCCGAAAACTCTGATATTTTAGAGAGGTGGAATGCACTTCATGTCTCATATCATTCCCTTTCCTACAATGATCAAATTGAACTTGATTGGGAAATTGCTCTATATAGATAATTTGGATATAAATTGACTTTAATTGGCCACAACCATTAAAGAGTGTCATGATTGAAAATAAAGAAAAAGCAGTTACGAAAATTATATATAAATTAGGACACATGGGAATATGTTGTATATCTCATTCCAATTTCCAATCCCTTCCTTTTATGCTAAAATTTGTCAAATATTGATTGAGAAATCATCAAGTATAGGTGATATGAGATTTGACCTTGTCAAAATTGACTCAAATTAGTCGAATTCAATGTCATGGTAGAGATTAAGAAAAAAAGAATAATCACAAATTTTTTTAAAAAAATCATATTATATCATCGTTATTCACTGTGTAAACATTTACATCTTTTATATATTTTACTCTTATGTCACATTTTGTCTTCAAACTTGTACATCTCTTACATATTTTACTTTTATGTCACATTTCGTCTTCAAACTTGCCAAAATGAGTGGGGAATTTTATCCCTAAATTCACTTCTATCACATCCTATTCATGCCCAAATGTCTCAAAAATCTATTATTTTTTTATATATGTTGCTCTCTACCCTTGGCCTATAAATCATTGAAGCAAGTAAACTTTTGGCAAAGCTAAAGCTTGAATTATGATAGGTGCAAAAGTTTACTTAGGTTTCGACATGATGTGGCTCATTATATGATCATAGGGTTATCAATAACTCTCCTTACCTCCTCAAAGTTCACATAAAATGGGCATTAACCACCCATTGACTTGTCAAAGTGTCATCCATGCTGTACTGGCTACTAATTTACCTTATTGTTAGTCATGTTAAGAAAATTAAAAATAGGAACCATTGTTCCTTTCTTCATTGCACATTGTTGGGCCTATGCCTAGCTTGTATTAGCCCATAACAGAACTTACATACCTATGCCTATTTTGTGCCATCAGTAAGATGTTGTTGAGCCTAAGCTAAAATTGTATTAGCTTGTGTCGAACACCCATCTCTTTCGGGAGTTTATGCTAGTTCATGTTGGTGATATATCAATTCTTGCATGTCGGCCCAATTTGCACCATCATCACTTATCACTACCGACTAATTGGATGTTATTATGCTCATTGATGACGAATCAACGTTCACCGCTAACTGCTAACTGGACGGACGGTATTATGCTAATTGATGAATGATGACGAATCATCCTTTGTCACCCAAGGCAAGGTATTAAATATCAATATGAACTACTTAATACAAATGATAACACCATTGTGCCGGTACAGAATGGTACAGGCTGGTATATGCTAGTGGACCAGTACACTAGTATGAACTATATTTAAAATAGAGAAGACAAATGAAATCGAACTTAAACTCTTGCATCTCCCCAGCACAAGTATAACCAATTGAATCAAAGAAAAAGAAGGGAAGAAAGAAGAAAAAAATTCTACCATTAAAGAAAGGAAAAGAATTCACCAAAATAATAAAACTTTACACATGAAGTGTGCGCACCAAATTTGTGACGTTATACAATCTTATCAAAAATATTTCTAAGTTGTAGGATCATTCAATCCCCTGACCTAGATAAGTCCAATCCATTTGAATATACCACAAGATTACAGTAAGCAAACAAGTACAGAAACAAGTCAACATTAAGCTAGCAAGTCAAAAGTCAATTTATTATCTAGCTCATCGAACACAAAACTAAGTATTAAGCTTACAAATTGAGTGGAGAACCTTCACAATTGAATAGACTGGAATTCCAAGCCACATGAGCCCGAGCCTCCAAAAACCAAATAATTGATTTTCCACACAGTTCACAGTTGAATTATCATATTCTTCACAAATCTATTGATTAAAGTTCAACCAATCGTTCAGAATTTACAAGCTACCAAATTCAAAGGTTGTGGCTCCACAAGTCAATCTGTCCAAAGTTTCACATGCCACCAAATTGGAATACTATGTGGGCCACCATAATCTGTAGATGAATGCCTTCCTACCCAAATCAACATGAAAATTTGGTCATGGCTGTGATCCCCCCTTCCGTCCTTTTTTTAACTCCATAAAAATTGAGTTGCACAAAGTAGATGAAGAGAATGTAAGAACAAATTCAAACTACTCATACTTTTCTTTCCTATTGGACCTTTCATGATGCTTTCCTGTTCTATAAAACACATATTTTTGCCAGCTTATTATTCTAAAGCACATGGTGAGGCAATCCCCAACTCCATTCATGAAGACTACCATAGGGAAAAGCATTGCCTTTGTGCAGATCTCTATTGGTGCAGGACGAAGATAGATGTTCAACGATTCAATAGAAATTCCACATGTCAACGGCTCTAGGCTAATCTTCGTCTGTCATTCTCTTGGAGCCCTTCTGGGTCCACGACAAATGTGTTTCATTGCTTGCCAAATTCTAATGGAAAAAATAATCATCTTCATCGTCATGGATTGCTTCTCGACATGCTGATTTTTAGTTATCACTCATCTTTTCTTTGACAGAATTTGTGGCCAGCACGTTCTTCCAACATTATTAAAATTCTTGTTCATTAGAAACCACTGAAAGTGATTGTGATTCCACCTTTATAAGCACTTTTGGCAAGAACTATTTTAGCTCTACATATGCCCCCAATCGGATGACCAAACAAGAGTCAACCACTATCTAGAGATGTACGTCTGTTGAGTGGTTGCTCTGTCTTTCATTGCCTTGTTAGAGTATTGCTGCAAAATTGGTTTCCACTCGGCCCTTAAAACAACTTTTGAAGTTTATGACTACTCACCACCCCATCTATTGTTCTGCATTGCCGCTTCAGCCCGATCGATGGTAGTTGAGCAAGATCTCATACACTAAAGCAGTATCGGTGGGCTTACAGGATCAGCTTCAGCATGCGCGTCAAGTAATGACAAGACTTTTTTATTCTAAATGTTATGATGTGTAATTAAAAAATGGCGATTTTAGGGGCTTTTGAAGCTCCAATCTTGCCATCAAACTTCCTTTATAATTTGCAAGAAGAAATTTGTACGATTCTCAATATGATTGTACAAACCTGTATAGATTCACCGTGGGGTTGTGCTGCTTATAAACTCCATCTTCTAGCAACTTAAACAAGGTCGCAAGCATTGCCTATTGCTCCTTGATCATGCTTGGTTCAAGATGGCAATAACAATAAGCCATAGCTATTTTTTACATAGTAAAAGTTGCCATCTCCTTGTTACTACTATGATGAGGCCAAGTTTGTAAATTAGGTTGCAGGTGGAGGTTTTCTTGGTAATTTATTTTTCTTTAGCGTTATGCTAAGTTTTCTTTGTTTCCACGAATCCGTTTGTCGCCAAAATGTTTTGCGTAGTCATATAGTTAACATTGACCACAATGATTATTTGATCTTGCTCAGCTCGCTCTCATTATTTCAGGTGTTCTGATAGTATTTCTTTTGCATTGTAGTTGCCATTGGATATCCACAAGAAACGAATGGAAATGGTAACAATGATCTTATTTTCTTTTTGAGAAGGCTTTTGGATTAACTATTCCCTTGTAGAACATCATATAGAACTTGGCAAATACTGATCAAGGTGCAAACTTTAATCAGATACGGGAGTTGGCAGAAAGGCATCAATCAGAAGATGTACCTGCTGCAAAGATCTCAAATAATCAGGTTATTAACAATTCAGGAAGTGATCTGCCAATGAAACCTTCACCTAGTTCAGAGCAGCTACCTCTTTCCAGCGTTGGCTCAGAAAATATGCACAAGCGACAGCAAATTTAGTTGGTGTGCATTAAATTAGTAGAACTTACCATCTTCCTCCCTGTGTTTACCTTGTAAGTATTTCTGAATCATCTGATATTAGTATTTGCCTAACGAATTCATGCTTGCTTAGTACTCATGTTATTCCCCCGTGATTATGCATTCACGTGATCTACTTTCTGGTATGTGAATGTCCTACAAAAACTTTTACACCTAAGAGACTGGGGAATGCTCCGTTGATCAGCCTATTAGGTTTAAGTTTTGCAGTTGAATAATAGATCGGACATACTACCTTTGAAATAAATATGAAAACTAATATTTTTTGAGTTATTGTAGCCAGTTTATTTAGACAATTGCCAAAAGTATGCCTGATGCGAGGGTCTTTTTTCTGGAAGTCATTGACATATAACTTGGCAGTTGATTAATACTATTAACAAAAGCTGGTGAAGTTAAATCATTCTTTTAGCCATTTCTGTGCTCACAAAATACTGTTGCTAATTAGATTACCGTATATTAAATTTGTCACAACGCTTTTAAGATTGACGTTCTTTAGTGTGTATATCATATGTTATACAGTGCTAAGTTTCCAGGTGTTTAAAAAGCTTGTACTTACTAGTACTTTCTGTTTACTATCTCATCCAAGTATAGAATGTATTTACCTTTCTTTTTCTCGTGTTTCAGGTTGCTGTTGCAAAAACGCCAAGGTTGTCTGCCGGACGAATCTGGGGAGGAGCAGTTGTGTATAATAGGAACACTACAATTAATTTCTGAATATTAGCCAGTTTTTTTTTTTCGTTTGGATTTGCTAATGGGATGAGTTGATTCTATTAGTGATATGGACAAGTATTCTTTGAGTGGTCGTGCTCTGGCTTGGCAGAATCAAATTTGTTCATAAATAAATCAAAGGGATAGAATGGATTTTCAGGATAAGAAGTGCCTGTTCCAATTCACAACTATTTATTCTTTTCCCCCAGTAAAACCTTGAAATAATGATGATCGTGTTTCAGTTTGATGCCAGTGGTTCCAAATTCACCAGTACCTGATGTTAGTTTCGTGCAATTTTTGAAATATTTTCATTCAACTGAAAATGTTGTCATAATAGTTTATACTGATTGTCCTTGCCATTTCCATCTTTTGCGACGGTACGATATATCAGCGTACGATGTTTAGTGAATCTAGATGCATCAAAATTATGAAGGTATGCCACTTGGTACTTTACACCATTTAGTGAGGACAATATATTTAATTTCATCTCAAAAAATTTATTTATCTTTGATTTTGCTTCCGTTCGTGTTTCTATTCCAACACTTCAAATGGATCGATGACATGCAAGAGGATTTCCAAGCAACATATTCGGATCATACACAACTAGGACAAAACAAATACTATGCTTCGCCAGAACATTCATGGCTCTTTCACCCTATGCTTCTTACAGCACAGTCAGCTTTCCATCTGAGACATCATTATATCCACTGCTTCAGTCTAACAATGACTGTAGTCCCCACCACATCGACCTCATTAGATATAGTTTCCAAGCAAGAATGCTCTTAAAGCTGAAACCTTTGAAATCACCTGTCAAGCGTGTTGAATTATTAATAGAATCAAGCTTCGAATAACCTACTAGGCTTCAAACAGTTTAAAGTCAATCAAGTAATCTAATAACACAAATATACAGATAAGAGCAGGTAGAATATCAAGAGGCTGCAAAGCTCGTTAGATGGCTTGCACGCATGAACTTATATTGAGTTGAAGACTACACCCGTATTCGCAGTCATCTGCTGCTCAAGTCAACACTGTGAAAGGAATTGAGGCCAAGGTTGCCGCTACCACTCCTTTTTGGGCTGTGGACAAGAGTCATCTTCCACAACAGCAACAGTGTCCAAGCGTTCCGCAAGCACCTATGGACATGTTGCCTCCAGATAGTTAAACCCTTCAGTCTACAACACCGCTGCAAGTAAATGTAGACTTGGACCATAAGAAAAAAAAAAGCTAATAATCAAATTGCAATTCATATCTTAGAAATGGTAAATTAGGATTATTCTTCAGTCTGTAAATTCACTACCATCCACATAAGTATGGCAGTTCCAAGCATTAAAGATGCATTTGAGACAACAAATGTGATTAATTCCACTGTGATATTAGATTATTATGTATATGGTTTAAACTAATGCATTGCCTTGTAGAAGGAAACAAACACTAAAGAGACTTCCACCAGGGTCAATATACATACTACATAGTAGTAACCTTGAGAGCAAAGAGAGTTTAGGTAGCTTGATTCTGGTCCCAAGGAGTCTTTGCCTTGCAGTTCAGTAATACCAAGTTTCAACACATGTATCGGGAACAACTAATGAATCCTGTGCTAATCGGGAAGACAGATTATCTAAAAATCATAAGAGCAGCACAATTATCACATGAAGAGAACGAAGAAAAGCACATTGGTAGCCACAATATGAAAACAACTTTTGTCAAGCTACATACAACACAAGCTGCAAACAACACGGAAGGCACTTCCAAAACCAATATTCAAAATCTAGCTACCAATACAAATTGCGAAATTAGACACAAAGATTCGAATCATATAAGTGTAGTACTTGGTGTCAATGTTGTGAAAAATGCGTTCCGGATCTTAGGATCTTCCATTCCTACGACCCAAATTAGGCAAATCGTTCCGGAACGAATATAGGATCTGAAATATAGTAGGACCACGATCCGGATCTTAGAATCGGGTAGGATCTTTCAATCCCACCGATCCTATTTGATCCTAAGTTAATAGGTAAAGTAAATTTATATTATTATAAAAATTAATAATCTATTATGTCAAAAGCTTTTAATTGATGTGATGTAATTTTTCGCCTTTAATTATTATCATTTGCTCTTTATTTGACTAACATTCATCAACTTAAGCTTAGTTATTATCTACAACTATATTTGTTTACTTCAACTATTTATTAGAATCAACTTTGTAATCTTTATCAATTCTCATTTTTATTATCATTAGTTCATTACAATTTATACTTTATCTTCATCATTTTTCATGTTTTTATTTGTCATCTTCATTTCACTGTATTTCTTTATTATTTCTAGTTTCATTATACACCTTTATTGTATCTATCTCTTTAACTTGTCTCCATCATTATTGCCTCACAAATATTCAATTTTATTATTTTATACTATACAATTAATACATCTAAATAATATATATAGATATATATTTATTTTTTTATTACTTATTATTAGAATATTTTTCATACTCTTAAGTCTAATTAGATAAATATAATTTAAAAAATTATATATTTTAAGTGATTTGGTAGGATCTTACGATCTTACGTTCCGATCCTACGTTCCGATTCTATAAAGTCTTTATCGTTCCTAGGTAAGATCTCGATCTTGACAACCTTGCTTGGTGTGGTTAATCATTCTCTACGCTAACATGTCTGTTTAACATTTTCTTTACAGCTCCACTACCTTGATGATAGTAAGATTACTTCACATCACACTAGTCAATCTTGCAGTTAATCTAAAAGCAGAAAAACAGTCATGCTAGGATCTGTACGACTTCCAAAAAATTGAAAACAGATGGGCATTAATATGCAGAATATGAAATATGAGAATGATGAGGGATGTCTAGAAGCAAATATCAGAGCACTTTAAACTGATCATACCTACATAAATAAAAACAGATGTTGGTGCTAATTTGTTATAAAATTGAAAAAAGATATCTAGCGTAAGAACAAAATGTTTACCTCAAAGTTCTCTCGAACAGCTATGAATTTGAGGCGCACATTCTTCAGTTGAACACATTGGTGCTGTTATGCAAGCGCCAAGGTTGTTACTACCGTGTCAGACAGTGATTCCTTCACATAATTATGCTTCACACAACAGCCTTAGACGTTCCAAGCCATATCTATCAGCTGCAGACAATAAATGCTGCATCATTATTGCAGGTGTGCACAAAGAAATTGGCCCAATCAAATCATGAATATCAGGCAGTTCATCTTAGTAAATGAAAGAAAGCATGGCCTGCAACAGAGCAACTCTAGTTAGATAGGATTTTAAATCATCTTTCTGCACTATCTTAAATTAACTGTATGCTTACTGGAGAATTCTTATTCACTGATGGAACAATAGAAAATAACTTCTACGTGCAAAGCAGCAGATCCTGAAATTTTTTTGACCTGTTATATGTAATAAATAGATGTGAACTGACTAATGCTGCGGCAGTGGTCTAAGGCTTTCAGCTAATTAAAAAAAGGAGGCTACACTACTACTTGGTCCGACGGACAAAACAGGTTGGTTTCAGGCTTTCAGCAGCATTGAGCACACGGACATCATGTCTACTGAATCAGTCGGCCATCTGTATCCCTTAGCCAGGGAGCATTGGTTCAGCTAGATAATGTCAGCACTCATTCATTCACAACTCTAAAAGTCAGTCTCTCAAGTCTTCGTCTCCAAAAGAATCTCTATTTTTTCCAAATTCAACATTTAATGGATCCATTAACAAATGCAAGCATTCAATTAAGTGGAAATTAGCGGAGAAAGGTAACTCCTAATGGCAAACACTGATATATTTTAATCCAAGTTAATTATAATTAGATTTGAAACATATTCATAAATTGAGAGTTTGATGCAACACTAACACTTCAGAAAGCAGTAATAATCTAAATAGAACCATGGCTCATAAATGTCACTTGACACTAACTATTTGGTACCAATTATTACATCTCAGAGACAGCTTAGTCTGTCCTCTAAAATTTCTAGCTTACAACATAAAAGAAAATAAATTTGAATATTATTTTTTTAACTAACTTTTTTGGTCTTCAGATGTTCAAATGTCAGTATGCTCAAGTACTTTTATATTTCCTTTTTTCAAATGAACAAACCTTGTGAGCCTGATCTAGAGTATATCCTGCATCAATGCAGCTTGTAGCTTGGTGTGATGTATTGTTATCTATCCAAGTTTTAAAATTGAAATTTCAAACAATTATTTTTAAGCTTCATCCAACCATAATTTTGACAGAAATTACATTATTTGAAAATTGAAATTGAGGACTGACTTTCGAGGACTTCAGATAATTCGTACTAGAATTTATTAGTTAGCTATATTTGTTCCTTTTACCTTATATGTCACTGTTGTCACTAGATGCCTTGGAGAAGCGAGGAAAACCAATAGAATAGATCAATAGAACCTTAAAACATTTTATCTGGGTGACTTTGACCGAACTAAGAAGTGTATATGGTGAATGCCTGATTACAACTATCAAGTACTTCATATGCTCATCTGAAAGAAAGATGTTGCAATTAAGTCTTAAATTATGATATGATGATAGTGTATTGTGTCGCTCGACATGTACTTACCCAGTTCCATCCCCTTGGCAAGCGAGAATCCTTCAATTGTGTAGCCGTCCACGGTATCGCAGACAGATTCGACAACGACACGCTGAGCACAGCTCGTTCGCCACGCGAGGCGAGGCGAGGCTTCAAGGGACACTCCTACCGCAGGGAAGAGAGATTGTGCATGAACCCTCACTCTAACAGAAATCACTGCCGAATTCAGCGGCGATGGGCGATAGGGGGCGGAAGGGGAGGGGAAGATGAAACCAGAAGGGATTTGAGGGAGAATCGGTCGGAATGGGAGGAGGGAACTGGTTTGTAGATGGATCGACAAGGGGGTTTCATGTTTCATCTGAGCGAGTAACGGAGGGAACAAGAAGAAAAGCAATGGGGGAGGAATCGGGACCGCGACATATATACTCGCAGGCAGGGAGAAGGAGAGAGGCAAATTTCGAATCGCCTTGATTCTTGAAGTTGAGTTTTGGGGGGTTTTTTTCTTCTAATTTTGGGTTGAATGACAACTCTGAAGCAAGTACAAACCTCAAGTACGATCCAAACGGGTGTACATCAGGTCCAAGTTTTTCGGAGCTTCATGTTTTCATATTTTTTTTGAAATTTTAGTTATCGAAAAAATTTTCTAGTCCTTCCTTTTTATACCAAATATATATATTTTTTTAAAAAAATTATAATAAAATGATCTACACATTTTAAACATTTCAATGGTACTAATATTATCTTAAAAAAAAATTATTATCATAATATTATCGTAAAAATTTATAAAAAATTTCTATAATAATATTATCGTAGAAACCTTACCATGAAGATTTTTTTAAGACAATATTAGTACTATTAAAAAACTTAAAATGTGTAGATTATATTTTTATAATTTTTTTTTAAAAAATATATTTAGTATAAAAATTAAGGACCCAACATAAGTTTTCCTATTAGGTCCTTCACTAAAAAATTTTCTCTTATCTTATCTTCAATTAAGCTTATTCCTTTCATAATTTTCTTCCACTTTTAATTAATTGATAGAGGATTTCAGAAAATTTTATAATTATATATTTTTAATTGGAAATTGGGTACTTATTCGAATACACTTTTAAAGTACCGGGGAAATAATTCTCATCTCTCGTTCAAATTTAAATTTACTAAGCCAATTGTATCCGCACACGTGTCCTTCGTCAGTTGATCCGAATGCGAATCCACGAGCATCGAAGGCGCGATGTGGACACATGTCGTGGTTTTTTAAGTTTACTAATTTCTCGAGCAGTCACATCATGCTTAAATAAACCTGATTTACTGGGGATTCATAAACCCACAATTTACCCACCAGAACAGCCCCGCTTGCTCATCTGATTCTAAGATGATAAGTTCTCACGTCGGTGGACAGACTGGCGATTTTGTTTCTTTATTTTTCCCGGACCATTTATTTGACTGCTCCACGTCCCGGAGAGTGGCATTCAATCGAGTTGAGCTGCTCCTCCGCCTCTTGTTCTACTTCGCCATCTCAAATCTCGCAGCGGCATTGCCGGCGATCGCCTCCGCTCCGCCATGGCGTCTCTCATAGAATCGTGCTGGCTGGTACTGCTCTCGCGTGATCTCTTTCTCACTCTGTAGCGTTGTCCTCGGATCTATCATCTAGCCAAAATGTAGATCTTAGAGTTGCCGATTTCTTGATAAATTGGGATCTTTCTCGATTTTGAGGCCGCTGCATTGGTTATCCGTTCAGTTGGGTGGGGGTTATAATATGCTATTTTTTGGCACAGGTTCAATATAGTATTTTCCGCCAAAATAAAACTGGTATGACGATCTGTATTGATAGTGACATTTGAAAAAGTATAAGAACGAAATACTTAAACTTGAGGGTTGGGATCCTCAGTAATGAAGAAAAAAAAAGAAATGAAGTACATTCTTTATTTTTGTGTATCAGTGTATGTGAAATAGAAGAGGATCTTCCTATAAAAGATATATTATTTTTGTATTCAATTAATTAATCTACCTATCGCAAATCGATAAAGCGAAAGCATTCCTTGATTATACATTTTGATAGGTACATTAATTAATTGAATAAAAAAATTAAATAATATATCTTTTTGGAAAGAAGTAAATAAAAAACTAACGGTTAGATTGTACCTGTAACTACCGTTGTTCATTTTTTTTTATATGAAAAATACACTAACACAAGTCCCTTTAACTGATGTACTCATGTACCGAAGCTAGACACAGTATTTAGCTTGAGTTGTCGATCTTCTGTAGTATATGGTGTATTCCCGAGAACTGAAATGGCATGTAGGCACCGTAAATGTTAATATTCTTGCTTCTTGCTTTAAGATAGATGATTTAAGAACCATTTTTTTCAGGGGATTTTAGTTGGCCATTGAACAGGTAGTATTTCCTTCATAAAGGCGTTTGTCGTTTATGTTGTGTATTTGTTGAGATAATCATCATTGTATTGTAGGTGTTAGTTATGTAAGCAACGGAGAATAAACCCATACCTAAAGCAACTTTGCTTAATTGTGCTAACCGTGTGAGAATTGCTCTTTTCCATGTAATCGAAGTTACACGTGTGAATTTCTTCTTTCAGAGTTAGGTTTATAAAATTCGTTCAGATTTCTTAGTTGGATAATGTTATATTTTGTAGCTATCTATGCATTAAACAATTGGGGTCAGTAGGTCTATATACCTAATGCGACTCTATTCAAATAGTTTCATTGTTTTCTTTTTAGTTAAGAGCACCTAAGGAATTATAATTATGTAAATCAAGTTCAAATATTAGTTTTAATTGTTGGATTGACTGAACCGACATTAAACCTTATGAGCTTCCACAATTTCCAATTCACCTGTTGCTGCACTAAATTTAAATGGTTAACTACAGTACAGCCCCCGCCCCCGCCCCCACCCCCACCCCCAAATAGTTAATTGAAACGCCGGTGACTCACTTGTTTTAAACGCCATCTTTTGTTTCTGCTTCTTGTGCAGTTCAAGGAAGGTCCCTACTATTTTAAATTTGAGATGAGGTATTGGTGCAATTGCCCATGTGCAAATTTGCTCTGTAATTGACCAAAAATATCAATTATAGATTTTGCTAAAAAAAGACAATGTAAGGTTGATTAATTGGCTGAATGAACAACATAGTTTTTTTACTTTAATTGAAAGTTTTCTTGCCAAATGATGTGGACTGGTTGGAAACCTAGATAGATTTTCGACTAGGACTTGATTGATACAATCTTGATAGTTTAGTTACCTAATTAACATGAAAAGCTGAGGTATCTGCCTAAAACTGGGTTCATAGTGTAGTAATTATCACAAACATATTTTCATTTATTTTCTCTGTTCAATTTTGGGCGCCTATTAGGAAGTCTTTGCATAAATTGTGGTCTTTAGATCTACCATTTAGATCATTTCTGCAGGGTTTGTATATCATTTTTGCAAACTATTGCTGAATAATAATAAATCTACCAAAGGGATGAAAATTCTCCATTCTCAATAAGTCAGAAGAAGAACTGCAAAGTAGAACTTTAAGACCTACACTTTTAGCGTTCCATTAAACATGCAATACAGAGGAGCAATGTGCATATATTTGTCGGCTATCCTATTCTTTTGATGATGAGGATGACAAAATATTGTTTTTGATGGATACAATGTGGACAGGTCACTATGACATTGTAGATTTCTTGTTAAATTACTAGCTCTATATAATGAAAGTAAATTCTCTAGTAATAGAATAATGCAAGCATTAACAAGTATGCTATTCAACATTCTTGAAAGCTACCAAGTTAATGTTGGATGCCTGGAAAGAAAACTAATGACTGAATAGCACAAGTTATTTTGCTTGAGTTGGTTTATTTTCGATGGAGTTTTTAAATTTAAAGAATACCTTTTTGGTTTTTTCCACTCAAGAACCATAGCCAGATGGTGTTCTTTCTTTTTTTGCTACAGAACTCTGAATATGAGATGAGAAATTCAAGAAGCATGAGCATTACATGGGAGGATATTTTGGCAAGGTGTAATCTATTTAATTATTACAGCATGTAATGGAACTTGAAGAAAAATGCATTGGTGCATCATCATTTTTTTTGCAGTGCTCTACTTACTGCAATATTAGCTATAATTGATTGAAAAGTGTAATGTGGATAGACACTATATCTCTTATAAAAAAAACTTCATCTCTGTAATGTAGGGAAAATAACAAAAATTGTGTACAAAATTTATCCCTAATTTCAAACTGGCACACAAGCTTTTTTAGTTCTACTTGAGCACACCAACTTATCCCCAGTTTCAAAATCATATAGTACTAGATAAAGTAATTACTTTGGAAATATATCACCTTTTTTGAGCATGGTATTTGGATTTGTATTGTTGCAATGCAATAAAGTTTGCATTTATTTCCCTTTTCTCTCAAAAATGATGTTGTGCATCAATTGGCGTGCTTACATTGGGTTTACCTACATTTACTAATAAGTAACATTTTGCTATCATTGGGTTTACCTATTTTTACTAATAAGCAACATTTTGCTATCATCTTCCAGCGTGGTTTACCCCCTAATGAGCGCTTATAATTTTCCTTTCTATTTAAAGTGCGCATCTTTACACTTACAGAGAACAAAAAGCCTTATATTCCTTTCATTTTTCGTAGTTAAGCTATTGCACTTTTCACTTGAATATATAATTCCTTATAATGTTTGCTCTTTGTTTTGTAGTATCTTATCACTCATTTCAGTGAGTTCCAATTAGCTTCCGTTGGGACTTTCTTAATTCATGAAAGCGTCTTCTTCTTATCTGGACTTCCATCTGTATACTTTGAGAGGACAGGGCTTTTCAGCAAATACAAAATTCAGGTTGGTCAGCCTAAAATGCTGAGATTTACCACTCTTTTTTTTTCTCTCTTCTAAATGTCCGTTAAAAAAATATGTATGATTTCTCCAAACTGCAAATGTTTTCAGAGAACACTGTCTGGGTAACGTAGACTGACTTTAGTGTTAGAGCTTTAACTTCGTCTAGGGTTTGATAATTGCACCTTATATTATAGTAGTAATGTCTGATTCAGGACCTTTATGTGCTATTAGTGGAATTATTTCCTTGCTCCTGAGATTAGTTTTTTTCTGAACGCACTGGTATTTTTGTTTTACGAGCAGTAGGAATTAAAACTCGCATTGTGATAATGCTTCAAAATCTTCCAACTCTTCTGTCAGTTATCACATAATATTGGAGACAAGAATTTGTTTTATTAGCACTAGAAATTAGAATTTGTATCGTGATCATGCTTCGACATCATCCAATTTTTCTGCTAGTTAATGGGCTTACTTTACCTTTCAGGAAAAGGCCAACACCCCTGAAGCGCAAGAGAAATGTATTTTGCGCCTAATCATGTACCATACATGTGTCAACTTGCCAGTTATGCTTGTGTCATATCCAACTTTCAAATTCATGGGTCTGAGAAGCAATCTGCCATTGCCACACTGGTATCATCTCCCCTTTACAATTCTTTTGAAAGAAAAATATTGAACTGCAACTCAGCTTAATTCGTTTGTGTTGACCTCTGGGTCTTATGATAAGATCATTATATATGTGTATGAGGTCAATTGTCAACAACAAATTGTTTCAGCTAGATGCTGGGCTTTCCAAAAAAATTTTAGTATATGTTTTTCCCTGCAGGACTGTCATTATCTCTCAAATTATTTTGTACTTCATCTTGGAAGATTTTGTGTTCTATTGGGGGCATAGAATACTGCACACCAAATGGCTATACAAGCATATCCACAGTGTACATCATGAGTAAGTCAAAAAAATTCTTATAGGTTCTCTCACGAGCTCTTTGACTAACTAATGATTTATTTTACAGATATGCTACACCTTTCGGACTGACTTCTGAGTATGCTCATCCTGCTGAAATCTTGTTCCTTGGCTTTGCCACGGTTGTGGGTCCAGCTGTAACTGGTCCTCACCTCTTCACACTGTGGTTATGGATGATACTGAGAGTTGTGGAGACAGTTGAGGCTCACAGCGGATACCATTTCCCATGGAGTCCTTCAAATTTCTTGCCCTTGTATGGAGGGTGAGTTTCATACATCCGATTTTTTTGTTGTATAACCCTTCCAATGTTATATGATATTATTTTAAGAAATCATTTTCTTTTGCAGTGCTGATTTTCATGACTATCATCACCGGGTGTTGTATACAAAATCTGGCAATTATGCATCAACTTTCATTTACATGGACTGGTAAGTTATGTTCATGTACATAGTTCTAAAATAGTAAAATTTGCAACAGTAGAATAATTCATAACAAGTTTACAGCAAGATTAGTTATATCTAGCAAAGTTTATCAGATGTCTTCTTACGACCCTCAAAATTGTTATATATATGCATAAACTTTGGTTGAGTCCTATTCTTTATTTTTTTATTATATTGCACACCTTTTTATTTATTATGTCGGTTTTATTTCTTGATTGATGTAGTTCTAATTGGTTAGAGTAGAACCAATTGCTTGAATACAAAGACAAGACATTGGTGTAACATTTCTGAATCACAAAAAAAAAAAAAATCGATAAGAGAAAGTTGAAAATAGAACTAGAGGTGATATGTGTTTCTTGTTAGGCAAAGATTTAATCTTTGCACATGTTCAATTTGGTCTTTTGTCCTAACATATAATTGGTTCGTAATTTATGCCACTCATGGCAACAGTGGATAGCCTTCTCTGCTACTTCTTTCAATACTGAGTAGCTAATATGCACATAATATAAAACACTCGAGAGGATGGCATCAAAAATCAAGAAGAGTAGGGACGGCACTTGTGAAACTATTCATTTGAACTTTAAGACAACCATTTCAATTTTTGACTTAAAGTTTTTTTTTTTTTTTAACTTTAATATGTTATCTATCAGGTTATTTGGCACTGATAAAGGCTATCGGAAGCTGAAGGCGATCGAGGAAGTCGAAGGAAAAAAATATTGAGCACTGAATTATAATTCTGACATGCAAATTGCAGCTGGTAGCTTTTTGTTTCAGGATGGCACAGAGATGATCGTCAAGCTGTAACGAGGACTTGCAAGACCTTGGGGAATGCAGATCATGAATCTCGTATGCCATTTTTTAGAAGGATGCAGTTTCTAATCGGCAAATCTTTATTTTTATCGTTGGCGTCAGCGAGTAGAAATTGGTTGTGAGACAGCAAACATTTTTTTGGTAATATCCTACTACTTACGGAGTGTCATGGGTGCATTATTGTGTAGAAAATATTAGAACGGGTGATGTAAAACAAACCTAATATGCAAGTTAGCTCCTTGATAAGGCCTGCTAAATCACATGGAGACTACGTTTGACCATGACATTTCTATTTGTAAATTTTGACTGGGACAGTATATTCAGAAACCTCTTAATTCCATCTGTAGCTTAATCTGTCACTATGGCTGCAAATAGTGAACTAATAAAAAAACCTAGTACCTTTTTTGAGCTACTTATCTAACACCATAATGCTGCTTATTGCTGGATTACTTAACATTTGACGTATTTCATATTCTCGTCCTCAGGTTAGGTTAGGTGGAGGCATTTTTTCTTCTTCTCTTACACTTGTTTATTGTAAAAGAAGGGGAGGAAAAAAATCCTATACATTTTAATTAGTTGTTGTCGAATGAATTTGAATCATTAAAAGTCTAGTGGGTAGTCGAATCGAATTATAACATAATTATAGACTCTTTTTTGGCCATTGAAGAGCCATGTGTGCGGGTAAACAACCAATAGACCCAATCCACTTGAGGCAAATTGCTCTTGAGAGTTGTAGAATCTCATAAGAATGATTTTCCCTTGCTCACTTAGTGATTAAAGAGCTAAAACATCCCAAATGACATTGGAGCCACGTCTATGCCGACGCTTACTACGTAGAATTATACAGCTGAATCATCTTGTTTTCTCATTATCCAAATTGTTCTGAAAAATTCAGAACACCAAGATCAACTGTGTATGAACTGTGAAGTCAATAAATATAATGCTTTGTCAAACTTTGATTAGCATTGGAAGCATCGAGCACCTTTCACCAACAACCACATACAGACGCCTCCCACGAGGAATACAAAGATTTCTAGCAGCCACCGAAAGCGGATAAATCCAAAAAAACGGCACACAATTACAAAGCTACAGGTGTCAAGACCTGATCACTCCATCACTGTCCAACCCCACCCCCCTTCTCCAGTGAGTTCCCGAAGGAGAGCCGAGACAACGCCCCTCGAACCGCGCCGCGCGACCAATCTCGAGCATGTGGCCACCATCAATTGGCTCGCCAACGCCACACGAGCTCCGAGCTCCCACCGCCACACCGCCGGCGCGGGAAACCGCTATAAATTTCCCTCTCTTTACCCGCCATATTCAAACCGCCTCCCTCCTGCTCTATTGGAATCCAGCCAATCGCAGTTGAGACCATGGCCGCTGCCGTGTCCAGCGTCGGCGCCGTCAACAGAGTCCCGGTAATGATGATCAAGTCAACTGCTTTCGCCCTTTACCTTTTACTTCAACCGTGTCTAACAAGTCACTGTACAGCTGAGACCTTCGCTTCCGAGCCCGACCTTCTTCGGGACGGGCTTGAAGAAGGTGAGATGTGGGGGTGATGTGAGCCATGGCAAGGTATCCACTCGTGGCTTTAAGGTCGTGGCCGCCGACCTCGACGAGTCAAAGCAGACCGACAAAGATCGGTGGGCAGGGCTCGCCTACGACACATCGGACGATCAGCAGGACATCACCAGGGGGAAGGGGCTGGCGGATTCGCTGTTCCAGGCTCCGACGGGCGACGGCACCCACGTTGCCATCATGAGCTCCTACGAGTACATCAGCCAAGGCCTCCGTCAGTAAGTCTCTCTTCATGAGATCACGACGTTGCACTTTTCAGGATTTTAGATTTGCTTCTGGCTAATGGTGGTGTGGCTAGGTACAATTTTGACAACACCATGGATGGATACTACATTGCCCCTGCTTTCATGGACAAGCTGGTAGTTCACATTGTCAAGAACTTTATGAACTTGCCTAACATTAAGGTACTTGGACATGGCAGGCTTTCTTGTGTTGGCTCATTCATAGATGCCTGATGTTGATACAACTTTTGCTGATCCATGGCTTTTGACAGGTTCCCTTGATTTTGGGTATTTGGGGAGGCAAAGGACAGGGGAAGTCCTTCCAGTGTGAGCTTGTCTTTGCCAAGATGGGAATCAAGTGAGTCATGATTCTTTTTCTCTTCTAGTTGGTGAAAATTGTGTGGTTTCTGGAAGAAGAAGAAGAAGAAAAATGAAGTATTTCTTGCTTTGTTCTGCTTACATTAATCTGTTCTTTCTGTCCTCTGATTTGTTGGTCAACGATCTAGTTAGCTAATTTGAAGAAATTGTGTAATTGCACAGCCCTATCATGATGAGCGCCGGAGAACTGGAGAGCGGCAACGCCGGTGAGCCGGCGAAGCTGATCCGGCAGCGGTACCGCGAGGCGGCGGACATTATCAGGAAGGGGAAGATGTGCTGCCTCTTCATCAACGACCTTGACGCGGGCGCCGGTCGGCTCGGCGGCACAACCCAGTACACCGTGAACAACCAGATGGTGAACGCCACGCTGATGAACATCGCCGACAACCCCACCAACGTGCAGCTCCCGGGGATGTACAACAAGCAGGAGAACCCACGCGTGCCAATCATCGTCACGGGGAACGACTTCTCTACCCTCTACGCCCCGCTCATTCGCGACGGCCGCATGGAGAAGTTCTACTGGGCGCCGACGAGGGAGGACCGGATCGGAGTTTGCATGGGGATCTTCAGGACCGATAACGTTCCCAGGGAGGACATCGTTAAGTTGGTCGACGCCTTCCCGGGCCAATCCATCGGTAATTGATTAAAGCCTCGATCGAAATTCTCGAATTCAAGGGCAGACATAATTTCTCAAGGCGTACAGACTTCTTCGGCGCTCTGCGGGCGCGGGTGTACGATGACGAGGTGAGGAAGTGGGTCGCGGAGATCGGCGTGGAGAACGTCGGGAGGCGGCTGGTGAACTCGTTGGAGGGGCCGCCCACGTTCCAGCAGCCCAAGATGAGTCTGGACAAGCTGATGGAGTACGGGATGATGCTGGTGAAGGAGCAGGAGAACGTCAATCGGGTGCAGCTCGCCGACAAGTACCTCAAAGAGGCCGCGCTCGGCGACGCCAACGACGATGCCATCAGCACCGGCGAGTTCTATGGTAAGCATCATTTGCGATACCACTCCATCCGCTCCTCCTCCTCCTTCTTCGGCCTCAACTTATGCTCTCATTTGTGCGCAGGGAAAGCGGCGCAGCAGGTGAAGATTCCGGTGCCCGAAGGTTGCACGGATCCAGTAGCTACCAACTTCGATCCGACGGATAGGAGCGA
This sequence comes from Costus lasius, assembly GCA_027563935.2. Taxonomy (NCBI): domain Eukaryota; kingdom Viridiplantae; phylum Streptophyta; class Magnoliopsida; order Zingiberales; family Costaceae; genus Costus; species Costus lasius. The sequence continues at coordinate 3,739,822 of CM050449.1, forward strand.
CGATGGCAGCTGCGTGTACACTCTCTGAGGATATTTTCAATGTTGGCTTGCATAATTAATTGGGTTCTGGATTAAAGTATTTGAAAAAAAAAAGCTTGTTAATCAGCTCTATTATTGTATAACTAACTCTGTAAGCTTATTTTGGAGCAATGGAGAAGCTTATTGTACTAATTTTTTGTTGCCGCCTGATGGTTAAATTTTAAATTTAATAGTTATTAACAAAGTTAGGAAAAATATCAAAATCAGTTAAATCACTGATTTCAGAGACGACCATGTCACGACTTCGTCGGCTCGTAGATGGCGTTCGAAGATACGAACGCTCGCTTGGGTTTGGCACGTTCGGCGAAGCAACGGAACACTCATTATTTTCGGCGAGCGTCGTTTGTTAGATAGACCCTGGACTCCCCGATTTAGCCTAGAAAAAATTGGATCTGACCCAAGCTTAAGGATAAACGAAAGGGAGGGATTCGGTCGGTCAACACCGAATTCAATTGGGGATTTTGACCTGAAATTTGGACACAAACACGGCTTCATTCTATTCTCCGCGACGATCGCATGTGGCGTCATCCGAAGCTTAGACGCAAGCTTCTCGCCGAGATCGTCGGACACGGAGCGGGCGACAATGTTGGCGACTTCGCTGGGTGAAGCGGATTGCACGGACGCTGAACGAAGCGGACGACGTCAAACGAGGTCGGAATGCGCGAGAGAAGCAGAAGCGGGGCGATGAAGTATCCGGCGGCAAACCCGGACGCGGAAAAGGATGCGGCTAGGGTTTGAACGCGGCAAAGAGAGGCGGCAGCCCTTCGCTTCTATAAAGCCGTCGGCAGGGGACTGGCATCCATCATCATCGAGTGATCGGCGAGACGCGATCGAGTTCTGGAGAGATCTCCACCAGCGAGCGACGGAAGCGGCGACTGAGAGCCGACCGTCTGTAAACGGCGGCGAGCGACGCCGCCGGTGGGAGGAAGAGAGACGAGTAAGGAGAGTTTTGTAGCTTTCGAAGAGTGAATAAAAGCTTTCTCTCCAAGTTCCGGTATTCCCCTGTTTCTTCTACTTCAGCGTCCTTCAACGCGGCAACAAGCTCCGGCCACCGACTGTTACTAGGTCGAAGACGACGACGCCGAAGGGGAGTAGGCGACCTCCCTTGCTCACACGCAGCTCCTTCGACGAGGCGGGCGGCGGCGTCGAACTGAGAACGCGGCGGCGTTCTCTCGCGAAGAAGACGAAGACAGAAGCGAAGTTCCGATAATCCGATTTCACGAATTCGTATCGGCAGCTAACGCAAGCAAACGTCAACAACCAAACTCGCTGATTTCAGCGCACAGCGGATCGAGGGCTGACGTCACGCCGACGTCAGCAAGAGTGGTTTATTCGAGATTTTGGTCAAATTTGAGGGTTTCATTGACCAGAAGTATTTTTTGATTTAGGATTTTGATTTTTTTTTGGATTCCTAAATTCGGGTTAGGGTTTCTTCATGCGAATTGTAATTTGGGAGTAAAAATTGAGCGGGGAAGTTAAGGTTTCGGATATGGAGAGTAAATTAGTCGGGAAACTCTACGCGAGTTCACGTTCTGATGTTTCACCGGACGACCATAAGACAACAATTAAGCGTTGTTTTTAGGCCGATCAGACCGGAGCGTGACACCGTTCGTTTACCATTGCGTTCGGCACGTTCGGCGAAGCAACGGAACACCAACTATTTCCGGCTAGCGTCGTTCTTCTACCCTCCTCTCCGTCCGATAAGCGTCCGCAACGCATGAGCTCGTCGCTTCCACTGAGGCCACTAACTCAAGCTCGTCGGGAACGCACGGAGCGGAAGGAGAGGACTAGACGTCGCCATTGCTCCGTTCCACCCACCCGCACCACCGGAGCTCCTCGTCGGATCGTTGGACGTCGAGTTCAGAGGCAGGAAGGAAGAAGTAGAGGGGCGGGGTGGTTTCGTTCCTTGGCGAGTCCAGATCGCCAGAACGCCGTCGTCGCCGCGCCCTGCTCTACTTCCCCTTTCTCGCAGCCGATTCCTCCAACCGAACCCTTCCCAATCCTCTGCCACGAGCCCTCTCTCATCGAAATGGAGGGGAGTTGCCATCTCCTCGACGACCTTGCCAGCCTCTTGCCCCGTCGGAGAGATCCACGCCGGGATCCGAAGGCGGAGAAGAGATAGAGAGAGGGAGAGAGGGAGGCCGGGCATGGTTGAGAACAACCATGCCCGGCACCGAGTTTTCTTCTAGCGGGCTCGATCCTCCTCTTACGGCTATCTCCTCCGGCCAACCCCTCTCATCCTCCCCTTCCCTTGGAGTTCACCGGGCCGCCTCTTTTATAGGCATCCGGCCTCGTCCACGACGCATGCCCGGGCACAGCGCTGCTGGACATACGCGATTGCAACTCGACGGGCGTCCATGCCGCGTCGGACGTTCCTCCCATGCCGTCCCATACCGCACGCAGACGGCCGCACCGATCCTCTCGTTCGCCCGTTAGACTGAGCGTCGCCGCCCCTTTTTGCCCGCTGGTCCAATCACCGTGTTGCCTTAACTGTTCTTGCGTGCGATGCCCACATCCGCGGCACGCGATAAGATCTGCCTGACTGTGGCCATCCGAGTTGTCTCATCCACACGACTGGAATGGGAGCAGAGGTGTTTATGGCCACCGGAAAGCTGCTGAAGCCCAGCCCGTCCTATTTTTGTTCGCCGCTTCGTCGGCTAGGCACGCACGCCGCCTTGCCTTTGTTCGCCAGGAGACCACCTTCTAGGGCTGCGAACCGGCGACGCTTCCTCCGGTGAGCTAGCAACCTCCGATTGCCGGAGTCGTCGCCGGCGTCATCCTCAATCGAGCGGGCGAGACGCCTTCGCCGCACGATTTTCCCCAAATCTTGATCGGCGATTGAGTTGGTCAATTTTGACCTCGATCAACGGCTCAGTTGACCGGGTGAGCTGAATTGGGCCTTTAATTTGGGCTGGGCTTAACACCTAGTGTCTCCAGCAACTTTGGACATGGCTAGCGCTTTTAATAACTTAAGACGGCAAAAAGGAAGAGGTTTATTACTATTTAGAGTATTTTCTCTCAATATTATTGAATATGCTTTATTAGGGTTGTTCTTTGGTTAGGGATTTTCTCATTCTTCACCGACTATATTACCTTAATTAATAAGCTTTATACTCCAAAAGTTGGAACTCCGGTTGCAATTGCCCAAACGCTTGAGGTATGTGCGCCAAATTTTTTCCTACCCAGTACACACGTCAAGACAATTGTAACACAAATATAGGTCAATGCACCCTTACACAGTTGAAATTGAGTGGTGGTTCAGCTCACTAATTGAACAGGTTCCTATGCTTATACTTGCAGTACAGCTTGAAATTTTGATCGTTTGACTTATTTTAGATGTTGCTAATTGCTTCGTTTGATTTGGAACTACAGGTTTGGTTGAATAAGTCGTACTCTAATAAATCTCTCCTCTGCCTAATATCAAATAATTAAAGATTTGATGCAACTTCAAATTAGGACAAAAATAAAGCGGGCGTCCCTAGCTCCTCTTCTATTTCTGGATTTGCACCCTGCGTTAAGGATATTTCAGTTGTACATGGATATATTCAAACCTAGTACTGGAGAAGCACTATCAGCTTGGACCATCGCTGTTAAAGTTGGGTGCAAATATTTCTGTATAGGTTTTCAGTTGATTTTATCTGTTAAACCAAAATGTTGTCGTTTGACAGCATTCCATACCACATTTCTATGGATACCCTCTAGTCAGTCTTGTTTGAAAGATGATTCCCCTTACACGGATATATTTCTTAAAAGTCACTTCTTTTACATGTTAGTAGGAGAATGACGCTTTCATGTCCAAGGGGTACACATGGCACATAAATTATAGAACCAAAATAAAAAAGAAAATGTTTCTTACTTCACTTGATAGAGGAAAAAAACGAAAAATGGAAAGCAGAATTATTAATTTTCCTAATTTAAGTTCATCCAACTTGATGTTGGTCTCCACGTGTGCGCCTGTTTGATACACTTGTTTATGGTTTTGTTTAACTCGTTTTTCTCTCTCACAGAAAATGCGACAACGGTTTTTTTTTTTTTGGTTTTCAATAATGTCCTATTCTTCTATAGTAGTCCATTCTTTTTATTATTTTTTTTCCATCAAAGATTATCAGAAGGAAAAATATTGTAAACATCGAGGCGTAGTGAATACAGTCCTAAATTACTCTTGGCACTTGGATCCTGCATGTCTTACTCTTTCCAGTATGCTTGCGGCTCTTATTCCTTTCAAACTGTCATGAAGACACGTGGAGTATTTTGGCATACTTATCTTGAACCATTCCTTGGTCAAGTTTTTCAAAAACTCAAGATAACATAGTGTGATTACATGCACTAAATATAACTTTAGAAAGAAACAAATTGCGATTATAAAATCTGTCTTTGGTACATGTAGCTCTTAAAAGAATTTATGCAGATGTAGCTCATCTGGCTAGATACTAAAGAAGCCAGTAAAAACACTATGGTTTTTCATTCAAAACTTGGAATGGAAATCGGACTTGCCGGAAAAATTTCTCCTTTCTCACATTCTCTATTTTCTTCAATCCCAGTATACAAGCAAGATCTTCCTCCCCTACACTACCAACCATCCTCCTCTACTAGTACTACATAAACGGGATAACATTGACCCCATTGTCTTGCAAAAATGTACTGTCGCAATCGGTTTTCAGAATTTCGTTAACTGCCTTATATGTTAAAGCAATTTTACTGTTTTTCAAGTATATCCTAAATCCTATCTACATGCTGAGGTAGCTCTGCAAATCTGTGGTCGTCAACGACAGGATATGCCCTTCGTACAACTATTTGATTCTGTCGTGCAGATGACTGGATTTCCACTAATCTACTCGAAAAACTGCATCGATTACTTCTTTCAAATTTTTGCATCCCAGTATCTCCATCTCCAGATTAAGGGCCTTGAGCGATTTCTCAGCTGTCTTTGGTATAATACACCTTTTGAAACCCAGTTTTGCAACAGCTACCACTCTCTTATCCATTCTTGGGACCTTCAGACAATTGAATTGTAAATTAAGGTTTTTCAAACGAAGTTACATTAAACCATATCACACATGTACAAGTCAGATATCCATAGTTGTGATGGAGCTCGATAAGACTTAACCCTTGGCATAGTTCAGGTCATTTTCTCCGTTAAATGAACAAATTTAGATGCAGAAAAACATTTGAATCAACAACACTTACCGATCGAAGCTCACCACCTAGGCCAACCTCTCCAATGAAGGCCATATCGTTGGAGATGGGAAACTCAAAGAAGCTGAACAACCAAAGAGTACTTCAGTGATCTTAAAACTACAACTTGTCGAATTAATCAAGGATCAAGGAAGCTTATATAACGTAGAACAACAATTTCACCACAATAAAGTACTGAAAAGTTGTCAATATGCATAACTAATCAACAAAAATATGTAACGTCGTAATGCATACTTGTGTCATATCCTTATGTGACTCGCAAGAAAAAATGCCACATCACATATTCCACAAACAAGTTTGACCCATAAAACTATATAGTATACAAATGCTGACCACGTTAGGCTGCATATTGCAGAACCTATAAGACAAAAGATACATATCTGAACAGTTATCAAATACCACTATTGGGATTTGACTCGCAAGTATGAAGTTGCCTAACTGTCAAGCTTTCTGTGGTAAAATTATTTAAGAATATTTTGTGGCACCACAATAAAATCCAACCTCATTGGCCAATATTAATAAATCATCAAAATGCAAGATTCCCAGAAACAGGGATTCTCAATCAAAAAACCAAGACGAACAAAATGACAATTAGTGAAAGGTGATTACTCTCATGAATGTACAAGTACAGTATGGGCGATAATTCCTACAAAAACTCAAAGCGCTTGGATGATATCTTGGCGTAGGAGTCAGCTACAGTTCCCAAACTCAATTCTATGTATTCCATTGCTTTCTAAAATGACTAAATGCACTAGAGAAATGCCAAAGCACAACAAAACCCAACCCTGCAGCCTACTATAGTTACCAATAATAATCATTCTTGTATTGATCTCTGATTTTAAAAAGTTTAATATATGGCAAAAGTCTCCTAAATCTCAAAACATTGATGAGCCTGTCCATCAAAATCATTGCAGGAGCAACAAAGAAATTGAGGTTGACTCTAGCTTATGTTGAATTAATTTCCTTTTCCTTTTTGTCATTGTTATTAAAACTACCCAACGTATTTAAACAAAATGCCAATTGAATGAATGTTCTCTACCTGCTGCAAATTGCAACCGCAATTGCAAGATCTCCTGCAGTCTCTGTCAACTTAAATCCACTGACAACATTCAGAAAGATGAACTGTGGAAAGAAAAACAAAATCGATTAGAGTTAACAAAAGTGGCAAAATTTACCTCTTGCTGCAAGTATATCAAAGAACAGATAAACTTACTTTCATTTCCCTCTGATTTTGAGATATATTTTAAGTATGATTCAACCAATATTTAGATTATTGGAAGCATCATTCCTAATTTTATATTCTATTTTGTTTCAAAACATTATTGCATAAAAACGTACTGTAGTACATTTTAATCATGACACTCGTAATTATAAAGCCTGAAGTTGACAGATGAACAGGAACCGAGACAAAAGACACCAGGCAGACTAATAGGCGTTGGTAACATGGACACAATTTCTATTGAGCTTTATTTAAGGAATAATTGTAGTCAAATACAAGCAATCAATTTTTTTCTTAAAGGCTCGGAGAAGGGACAACATATTAAAACAAAGGCCTAAATAGAAAAAAGTGGAAAGTCAAACATTCGCAAACAAGGACTCATTGGTAAAAGGAAAAGACAGTTAACAGATTGACGTTAAGGTTTCCAATTGCATTGGTCTGAGGTGGAGCGAAGCTCAGAGCCTATATCTACTTGTCGAAGTTCGGCTAGACTATACCAGTCATTTTTTGATAACACACATCCATCATTCTATGACTCTTAAACTCAAAATACAGATTGCATGTGGTAACACATCACAAAATGACACAATCATCATCATTGGCAATGTGTTCATTGCAATAACATTTGCAGGAGTGAAGGCGTCATTCATTTGAAGCAAAATATCATTGGGGACTGTGATGTCAATCGGGAGGGAGTCGAACAATTATTTAGAGAGTAGTTAGACAAGTGCAAAATCAGTAAGTAGAGTTCTACTAGAAGAGTGCAAAGGGTAACCCATATATGACTCATAAAGGCAACAAAAATGCTACAATAGAGAACCTTGAGATGTAGCTATTATGTAAGCTATTTGGTAGAACACATCTTCAAGGAATCTGACAACCCTTTTCAATGTGTTCTCTAAACAATGTATAATGAGGTTGGTAGCAACTATAACAACAAGAAGAAACGTGGATAAGGATCCACTATGTCTGACCAATGGTTTAAGATACCGCTTTGAATCAATGTACCAGTCTAATCTAGAACCAGTTTGCTACAATAAACCCGATATTGTGCAATAGTGAAACCGATCTTGCCAATACTATGCTACCTGGTCCGATCTCAAACCGGTACAAACCAAACAAACCGGTATTTTAAACCATGGCGGCCAATGAAAACACTATGTGTTTAATGAGCTTGAGTGCTCCTTCACAAGGTGCAATGGAATTTGAGGCTTCATGGTCTTCAAGTGAAGAACGGGAACTCTGGGCATCGTTGATCTTGACCCAATAGGTTACACTCCGAGGTAAGTAAGCAGTTATGCACTGATGACTCCTAAATTAAAACAAAGAAGTATGCTGTTCAGACTATAATGGTTTCACTGTAATCACATTTCCCCATGTAATTACAATAGCAAAATTATGTCCAACATTTAGGGGCATAGATCTAGGATCCAACCCTTCATTATTTATGAGCCATCAAAATCATATGTTGATAAAAAAAAAAGTTCACATATGATCTAGACTAGTAAAATTGGATCAATGGATGTTTCAGCTCACTACCATGTTGTGGTGTACAGATGTTGATATATGAAAGTGGTAAAGGAGACTAGCCATCATCAAATTGTAAACTTTTACTAATCATGGCCCCAACTTCAAGAGACTGAACTCATCCAATTAGATCACCTCCACCTAGTGTTTAGAAAACCAATCCATATTGAACAGTAGATTCGAATCAGCCTGGCCATGTATTGATATATAATTGATACCATATATATAATATATATTTATTAAAACCAACGGTCACTATCCTGGCCATGTATATATAGTTGGTAATATATATATATATATATATATCAAATTGTATAAATTATTACTAATGGCCCCAACTTCAAGAGAGACTGTGAACTCATCCAATTAGATCACCTCCACCTAGTGTTTAGAAAACCAATCCATATTGGACAGTAGATTTGTATCAGCCTGGCCATGTATTGCTATATAGTTGGTACCATATATAATATATTTATTTATTAAAACCAACGGGTACTATCCTGGCCATGTATCGATATATATATATAGTGTCAAAGTGGACTAGTATGTATTGGTTTAACGATGGATCAATATTAATGTTTTAAAAACCATGCACAAGTACCAACTGGTATACCATGTATCTTAAATCTTGATCTCATTGATACGAACTAGTAAAAAGATAGTGAAGAGAGCACAAAGGGTCATGATTTATCTACAATCACTAATGGGTGCAAGCGTAAACGCAGAATTTTCTATGGGAAGATCTTATATCTTGGGTTATAAACACAAGACAAAGAAGATAAAGTTACAAGAAAATAGTATGAAATGTTAACCCATACTACTCATACCCAATTAGAACTATAATAACCCTTCCAGCCTACCCAGTCTGCTATTTTAGAACTTGCATGAGAAAGGGAAGGGATGATTCAAATGAAGGAACATCCAGTAGAAATGATGCCGTACGTTAGGCCCATTGCCATTTATGATTTTTTTTTTTTTAATTTTTAATACGTATATTTTTTATATTAAAACTGTACATAACCTACAATCTGGTTGTTCACCTTAATAACTGACATTACAAAAAAAAGGTAACACAATGGAAATATATACAAAAGATGAATGTCCTTACACTGTCTTGCAGCTTGAGACCAGCCTGTTTCATGAGGACCTTCAGAAAAGCTTCGAAGTCAGGTATCAAATTATAGACTTAATCATAGTATGAAGTAGTTTTACTTCATTGTTATAATTAACACGATTGGATTGAATGTCGTACCATAAAAAGTACTTGTAACATCGCATAATATAGCAATTATCAAATAACAAGATCAATTAACCTTCTCCAAAAAAATTGGAAGGCAAAAAAGAAACAAGATATAGAAATTATGTATCAACAAAATATTTTGTCACCATCCATGCAAAGAATCCATTCATACTCTAGCTCCTAAAAATACAAATATCACACAATCCTGAGAACCTTATTTTTAACCACCAATGTTATCAAGAAACTTCAGATGTACCCAGTGTCAGGAAGCGAAATGGCTCATATGTTCAAGCATGACCAAAACCTAGGCATATGCTCAACATTCAACAAGGTAAAATATAAAGTGATATTGTCCCTTTTGTATAAGTAGGTAATCCACAACCCAACATAATCTTGCAATTTAAATTGGTCCTATTAGGTGGATGCGTCTAGAAATCAACCTCAACTTAGTTGAAGGCCAAAGGTTCTAAGAAGTACAGTGGAAAAATCAAATTTATTGCAGTTGCAATTTTGTACATTCACTGAATATAGCAGATGATGGGAAATGCCAGAGATTATCGGAGCATAAAATAAAAGATTCCTGCTTAGGAATCAATATGCTAGGTACTAACAGAAATTTCTGTTGTAGCAAAACAACAAACATCTAATTCCTAAGTTTCCCAAAACTTGTACTGCAACATTGTCATGGACCTTATGGTTATATCATATATGTGGGATCTTCGAAATACTATAGCCATGAATCCTTCAGATATAATATAGAGAACAAAGACCTCGTGTTGAGTGATCAAACAATCAAGAGTGGACAAAATCATAGTTTCAAGTTTAAAAAATACGTTGTGGATTGCATAAATCCCCGCAAACATCAAATCAATTTCATTACTCATATTTATGCTGAACATATGTTACTCGAGTTTGGAAGCCCATTCAACTGCCAACATACCCAAAATTAAGATTCTTAGCTTTCACTTTTAAAATGTCCTAAGTATCTAATAACAACAATTGATTATTTCGTATGATATCTACCAAAATACCGTGGAATCAAATTAAAGAAAATGCAATTATTAAAGCAGACAAGAAATCAACTTAGTCATGTATAATAGATATAATTATCCTGTGGGAAAAGATGATTAATTAGTAAGAAGCAATAGGATGAGTAACAACAGAAAGTACGAAAGATGACAATGACAGTTGAGTGCAAACTAGAACAAAGAACAAATGTAGTGGCAAAAAGCTCTAGAAGTACACAGCTATGAACAAGAATTTATTTCTTTCTCAATGTACCAAATACACATATACAGACTTTATTGAAGAGAGCAAGTATGCAACATGGTTGAAATTTTGGGCATCCTTGTTTTGCTAATAGAACATAAATTTTGAGCTCTGATCTTCATGATTATGTTTATATTGCTTCTACACAATAAATATTATAATATCTTTGAAAAGATAAAAAATGCTCATTTTTGAAATATTATAGGCATAAAATACACATCTCTTAACATGACTACACAATCTCGTTCTTTGCTGTTCCTGGCTTACAGTTATTTCTGCACAGAATGGAAACAATACCAAATGACACTCAAGTAAGAAAAGAATGTGTCCCTTGTCTTATTGTACCCAATTAATGTATGTCTCTGAGTGATTGAAAATGTCCACAAAGAATTTCTCTACAATTAAATTTTATATAAGAACCTTTTAAACTTATAGTATAATTTATATTTCCACCCAACAGAATCTGAATCTTCATAAGCAAGTACTTTTACAGAAACGTATTGCAGAACTGCATGTCTTGCCTGTCAGGAAGGAAGTTTCTAAGTGATATGTATATGAATCAGAGAACTGCATATCCAAAATGAAATTGGCACTATATCCTCTTTGCAAAGAAAAAGTTCATTTTTCAAATTTCAACCATATTGAAGTGTACAGTGTACACTATTATACGCATAAATTGACCATCTCCTTAACATGATTAACCAAGTTTGTATTATAGGCCTGTACTGATGTATCAATTTAAGATCTGACCAGTATATATTGGTGTGTATTGACGCATCAACACCAAATATACTGGTAACCAATGTGCTGGTATCAATGTGTGTTTATATATACACCAAGTTAGTCCAATGTCCATGTACTAGTGCGGTATGCACCATACGTATTGTGTGGTACAAATCAAACCAACTGCAGAGTACACAATTTGATTCTTTGCTATTCTTGGCTTACAATCGTTACTGCATGGAATCGAAACAATATTGCTGAGTACTCAAGAAAGAAAAGAATGTGCCAGCTATCTTAATGTGCAAATAAATGTATGTTCCATTGATTGCAAAATAAGCACAAAGAACTTCTCTACATTCAAATATTTATATAAGAACCTTCTAAACATATAGTATAATTTGTATGTCCACCCAACAGAGTCTGAATCTTCATAACCAAGTAATCACACAAACATTTTGAATTAAAGAAATGCATGTCTCAGATGTCAGGAAAGGTAAGGAAGATCTTGGTTATGAGCATTTCCTTCAAATGTATTAACGCTAATGCTACTTACAGAAATGATCATTTCAGCTCTGCTTGTCTGAATCCCATTGATACGTTTTGTAGATAAGGCATCAGTTACACACAAAGCCTGCAACAAGTGGTACAAAGAGGACAACGTATAAGCAATTTAAAAGCTGAAATAAATATAGAAAAGTGGTATAAAGAAACTACAGTACTGAATGAAACCAACAAGGTAATACAATCATGGAACAATTCAGAGATACAAATCCAGCAAATAACTTTGCATGCCAGAATATCCCAAGTTCCTAACATATGCATTTCAAACAAAAAGCTTAGATTTATTTATACACAATTCAGAGATTTTCTTTGCATTTATGAACCTTGCGTCTAATACACTAAAAATTACACCTATTGGAACAGAAATTTTATTTTTCATTTTTTGAAATTTTTGCATGCCGAAATGCTAGGGATGAGTACTAAGTATTGTAAAATATCATAACTAAAATTTGTGGAAACTTTTTTCCAGCAATAGTCATAACATTGGGAGTTTGATGATTACAGATGTGATATTTTTTTTTTAAAAAAAAAGAAAGCATATAAAGAATTAAGAACATATACTGATTCTACTAAATACTTAGCCCTATGGGCTTCCTCCCATAAAGAGATTTACAATTTCTACATAGATTGTGTGACAGTGTGAGATATAAAAAGATTACCTAATATCTTAATCTCCTAAAGAAGTCTCACCATATATGATTCACTAAAGAAAATTCTTTCATTATTATAATCTTCCTCCTCTGCATTTCTGCCATTAACTGGAACAATAAATTATTCGTCATGATAATAATATCAAATCTTACCAATGCCAGAGTAACCTATGTGCAATATTGTGGACCATCCTCCTCGAGGATAACTGTGACCGGAAATAGTATAAAATAAAGCACCACATCTAAGATGAAAAAAGTGCACATGAAGAACAAGTGTTTTGTGCATTCGTCATCCTCCACACAGTAGGTATTTAGTGTTGTTGCACATCCTCCATTTGTATAGTCTATGCACAAACAAGATAGCCAAGTGGTAAATGAAAAATGTGGAACATGCCCCATATACCATATTATGTATGCCCAATTAGCCATATTCCTTCGATGTTAGATAGCATAAGCCCTTCTCAATGAGAATTGCTTTGCTGCTTTCTTCACCCAACTTATCGCCCTCTACCGTGTCATGGATAGTAATATTCTTAATAAATTAATATATCAGGTTAAGGGTAGTACATCTCAAGTGTGGACTAATCCATCATCCATTTTTAGTGAAGTTTTGATATTAGCTAATGTCTTGCCATAAGGTTTTCAAATGCAATATACCCTAGTAGCTCATATATGAGTCCCTTGGGGTGCTAAGAGTATCAAATCCCTGTCCACGTTCCATCGTGAATGTTGTATGTAATTAAGTGCTCCACCAAGTGTCCCATTGGCAATATGCTCCACTAACACCAAAAGCAAGTGCAAGGCGTTGGCATAGATCAGATAAAGTCATCCCTTAGGTACCTTGAACAGATCTACCCTCTTAAGCCATAGTTCCCTTTCTGTGCAAGACAATGTAGCAGCATCCCAAGTCACTTTATAAAAGATTCACCTGTACTCTGGCTCTGCTGCCCAAAGGAACCAGGAAGTAAACTTCCTTAAAGATGTGATATTCCCATTCGTAAATTAGAAACAATATGACTACTGTATGCCATAAACTAGCAAGTTTGCATGTTGAATTTCACAAAAGAAAATAATTACAAGGGGTTTCAAATAAAAATAATTTTTCACAAGTTCCACGTGTACGCAATAAAAAAAAATTGATACAGAGAACAAGATTTGATTAAGTGTGTAGACCAAACCCTAAATTAATATATGATATATGATTTACTAATAAGATAGTTTTAAAGTTTTTCATATTTTATCCTAAACTTTTAGTTGTATACTATCAGCATATATGAATAAGCTTGTAAACCGGTACACATCAACATATGAAACCAGTCAAATTTATACGGTACTGAATCAATACTGACCTTGTAAAGTGTATCGGTATATTATCACACCAATACATATTGCCCGTAACAAGCAATACAAACTATTTTTTAAAGCCCTGTTTCTTACTCAAATTTAAACTTGAATATAAAAAATCTAGGATTTTCATAATCACGATTCTAAGATAAAGTGCTAACGGAAATTTCACTCAAGCATGTAACCAATAATGTGCAACCAAATTGTTCAATGGTTTAACATGCCAAAGTTATGCTCACATTTTAAGTGTTTTGGACAAGAGAATTAGGGATGACATCATATCAAGTGCTCATTTTTTTACCCAAAACCTGACTTAATTCTAAAAACTTAATACTCAAAGCCAAGTCCATAACCGCACCCGACTCAAGTATTTGAATGAGTATTCATCAGCACCCAATTAAATAAAAATAAAAAATTTAATTTTTTATTTAAAAATTTCTATAAAATCTAATTTTATAAATTAAAATAATATTACATATTAATATAATAATTATTTTGTGATTGATTTATGAATATTTTTATATTAAAATATATTTATTTAATTTTTAAACAGATATCAAGTTCCAAATACCCATACCTACAAACCCAAACCAGTCCTAAACTTGAACTAGTCCTAATTCACTAATCAGGAACATAAAGTTATTTGGGTACCTGACTATCCCAGGTTCAACCATCCGTAATGAGAGTTTTAAAAAGGAAGAATATGCACCACATGTTGCACATTGATAAACATTGGGAAATATACTTCATGTTTTTATCCGGAAAAGATATATATATATATATATATATATATATATATATATATATATATATAGCTGTCTTGCCAATGAAAATCAAACACCTCATTCCAGACAATACCCTACTCAAAGTTTGACTTTCCAATTCAAAACATTTTTCAAATAGCATATTTATTTTATGACAAGAAAATACCTGGATTTCAAGCAGGAAAGTTCGAGATCCATCAATAACCACAGCAACAGCAAGACCAACCAATACTTCAGAGTCAGAAAAATTATCGCTTAAGAATATTTCGCTGGGATTTAAGACAGCTTGCAAGCCACTCTCTGACATTTCAAACACCCCAAGCTGATGAAAACAAGTTAGGTGTATCACCATTAACAGTCACAAGGTCATAAAATTTCATTAGATTCACACACAGCCGATAATCCAAGAAATATTAAACTCGAGCGTTCCTGTTCCAGGATGCAAATCAGAAGTTGTGAAATGTATGCTAAAAAGAAAAGTTCTATTCGACCAACATAGTGGGATGGTTCTTCAAATTGTACAGAAAAAAATAATTTACTTGATAGTGCACCTATAAAGAATAATGAAAATCTGAACCTCGAGTATAACAAATCATGGATCCAACAAACAGGATACAGGAAAAACTCGATCCAAATTAGAAATCATATTGCATCAACATGTTCCAAGGTTTCTTTAAGACTTACTCACCAGGGCTTCTATTAAATAAACTTTAGAATTTACCAACAATTTTCATGCACCAATGAAACTAGCATTCGGATGTAAAAAACTATCTAGTCCTCACAAACATAACTGTAAATTGTTATAATGAAATATTCAACTATCAAAGTAAATATATATTCATTCAGATAGGTAGAGTAGCGTGCCCCTATCTCTTTTTCCTACTTTGCAAGCTTGATATTTTAAGCTAAGTTACTCTTAGCACTTCATGCTTCAGTGAATCATACAATAACGCCTTACCTATCAGATCCGTTAATCATATATACTGATCAACATTCCCAGTATGGCACAGAGGTCCCTCATCAATCATGGCTTCGGGACAAAAGGGATTCTATACTGTTCCAAGGCCTTCAAGATCCTATGCTAACTAAAAAGTAAAGAAAAATCAGATTGTCTTGCAAATCACCGGATATATTCCACACATCAGTTCTTTGAGACTTGGAGTTGGAAATTGGAACTATTCAAATAATTGGCTCAAAGTAATTAAAAACTGATAGTCACATAACAATTTCAGTTCAAATCAAGTTGTGGCAGCCCTTTTGTCACGATGATAGTTATCTAAGATTTCATGTCATAAAATAACAATCCATGGATAACATCCATTCATGAAGGCATTGTGTGAAAGATCAATAATATTTGGTAAGACACATTAAGTATTATTAGCAATAATCTTTGCAATAAAGAGATACATCCTTGCATATTGAGATCAATCTAAAATCAGCAAACGTGTTTGGCTTATGCTTCTTTCAAATGAGAGTAATTGATATAACTTTGACTTGTTTCAAACGTAATGTGATTATTATTGTTGTTATGTGTGTGTATATATATGTACATAAATGTAGATGTATATGTGTGTATACATATGTATATGTATGTATGCTTGTAAGTATATGTATATATGTAAACAATTATTCCTGTATATGCTTATGTACATTCAAACCAACAACCTTGTGCAACTTCTGTGTAGTAGCTATGCATATGGATTATGAGTATTACCACGTATCCACTGTAATTGTTTACCTTGCTGAGTGAAATTGTCTTCTATGCATGATGTGGATAGAATAGAGAGTTCATCAAGGAAAAGGTGTTTCCGGAGGCAATGGACTTTCTACTGAATTCCAGAGTTTAAGATTGGAATCTACCCTGATCCCATTCCGGCAAAGTGTTAGTGCATTAACTCTAATATAGATATGGTTCAAACACTGTTAAGAGTAAATAATGGTATCATGTTTATTTATTGATTCTACTTCTTGATTTGTTTCCAAATTCTTTGACCTTTGTATCATGTTTATTGATTCATGCTCATGATTGGATATGTTTCTGATTTGTGCAAATCCATTAAGATAAAGAAATTATGTTTGTTTTTTTTACTTTCATTTAGTCAACCTATCAGTGAAATATTTGATTTATATACTACTTACGAATTTAAAAATTGTTGCATGTTACGTATGGTAAGGATATGTCGGCATTTGTGATTTTATTTGAGAACATCAATGATTCACTGGTAAGCCATGATTAAAGCCAGAGCAACTACCAAGTTGTCAATTTCAGTCACTAGGACACAACACTACCATATATCAAAGAGTAGTCATTCAGATGTTTATTTTTGATATTATGATATATGATCATCTAGGTGCGATATATGCTTGATTGATGTGATCTAGCTTGCTGAAATATGCATCATATTGTACTGATTCCTACTTAGGAGCTAATTCCTTTACCACTAATCCCTGCAAATATGACTTCAAGAGGGGATGATAGATAGTGTAGCCTACTATCATGCTCTAGAGGTTCTTAAGCATACCTACCGCACCCCTCACAATCCCACAGCATCCCTTGGCCTTGACTTGTGTTGAATAGGCATTGAGAGGATGCCGGCACAGTGAGCGAGTAGGGACCGCCAGGTACACTCTCAAGGAGCAGCGGCTCAGTGACAAGCCAGTGAGCCACTACACCTCGAGTGTTGAGTGGCTATGCATTGAGGTCCCTTAAGAGGACACTTTTTATTTATGGTGGGACATTGGGTAAGGGTTCCCAAAATAGAAAAGAGAGTACGAGACATAGAGGACTAGAGAGTACCAGACAGAGGACTGGTGCGAGCAAGAGACTGGGGACACTAATAGAGGGGGTACATAGGGGCAGCCACAAACTCATGTGAGCATTGATGATTCAAGTGTTGCAAACTGAACAAGCAATAATGCAAGGAAACACGATCACTCCCGTGAGCATGCAAAAGCATGCGGGTATGTGCATGCAGTGATAGATTGCACCCAAGCACGCGAAGAGACAAAAGGTACGATAAGGAATGACATGGCCACTCACAAGCTCAGATGAAAACTTAGGGGTGAAAAGCAAATGGGCTCGCCTACCCAATGAAGTGCAATGCATGTAAGGTGGTCCACAAGTTAACGAGTGTAATCCACTAGACCTAGTACACCTGACCAAACCTCCCTGATTTCAGTTACCTTGCATTTCATTGTGTTTGGTCGAGCATTGCTTTCCGGCACTAGAGGACCAATCGAGGGCAAGGTGGCTCGGGGATGATTAGTCATTAGTCAACCTAGTCTAAAACCTACCAGGGTGGCAAAGTCCTTTCTATGCCTGGTGAGAAGGCAACCTTCTTGCATTTGCCAAGATGGGCAATGCTATGCAATTCCAAAATGTGCAAGTGCTTTGTTGCTATGCCGAAACCCCATAACCAGCCACTTACGGAAGGGGAGGCAAAGGCAAAATAAATTTTCTAGGTGATAGAGCTTGGGAGACTCGAGCTCAATTCGACTTTCCTAACGAAGATCAATATCCCATGCCGCAAGGAGAGGCATTCGATGTAACTTCTTGAGTGTGTGAGTCAACCAGTAAGCCCTTGTTCACACCTAAGCAAACTCGTTGGTTGGAGAAAGGCAAACAGAGTGATGTTCGAACCTCAATGAAGTCCCTATTCCATCTTTGTTACCATGTTATGTTCACTTTAGTGGTCAGGTTCTTGTAGGTGTTGCAAGGTGCTAAATGTAGTTCCTCTATTCGAACAAGAGCAATGAGCTATGTGCACGTCGGATGAGTCACCAAAGGTGGTGGACCATTGACAACTTGTACCTAGATCTTGACCTAGAGAGTGCATGTGTGAACCTGCATGATGTGGCAATTGTGTAGGCCAGCGTTGCTGATGGAGCGACAAGGCATTGTAACTCCTCTATTCCATTTCAACATGGAATTGTGTCCTTGTTCAAGCACTTCGGCATGTTGCAAGGTTTTTGTGTGTTCCTACATGTCTCCAGCAGCCCAATGCCCCAATCCTACTCTACTTAGTAGAGATTGAAGCTGGGTGTCCCTCACTTAACCCAGTAGTCACATTACCCTAGTGTGCATGGTGCGAGCTAGGGAAAAAAATTGATACCATGCGATATGTCATGATACCTACCACCCATCAAGAACATAACATCACTATGATCAAATATCGGGTACCACCATAGTGACAATTGAGTTCTATAATTTTTCTTCATGTAAATATGTTGTGTATCTTGTGGACACATGGGGTAATAGTTAGTTCCATGCATATATTGGGTTGGTTAAAATAGGTAAATACTTCATTTTATGTCTAATTGACAAGTTTTCATATTCAAGTTTTGCTTGATTAAATTGATGTTCATTAAAGTAGAACAAATTATAAATGCATATGGTTTCGTTTTGTGGTGGCACACTTAATGTTGTTAGAATCAGAATTTGGGTCGTAGGATTGTTCGTAGGGCCCAAATCAACAAATGTGAGCAAGGTTAGACATGGGATAAGAAAATAGATGGAATCGGTAGGATCGCCGTGCCAAATTGTAGGTATAGGTGGGTTGGTCTAATCCTCTCGATTACCAATTTAAGGCTACGTTTGGTTGGATGGAACCGTGGAAAGGAAGGAAAATGCAATGAATCTAGATGGCTTTTTGGCTAGATTCATTACATTTTCCTTCCTTTCCACGGTAGATTCCATCCAACCGAACATAGCCTAAGTGCTTAAGTTAAAACTCATTATCCCAAAATCCGTTAACCCGAAACTAAAAGCCGATTCTCATTTTCCCTATTTTGAAACTTAATTTTGTCGTGTTTGCTTATTTTCTTCCTCGCTCGAGTTCTCATCAGTCATTGTTGCTTTGCTGCTCGCCACAAATATAAGTTCTTTTATTTCACTACTCACCATCAATGCAAGTTCTTCTACCACATTGCTCACCGCTGAAGCGAGTTCTTTTGCATCATTGCTACTCGTCGCCGATGCAAGTGCTTCAGCCTCACTACAAAATTGTTGACACTCCCTCACTGCGATGCCACCGACACTACCTTGCTCGACGCCATTGACACTACCTCACCGTGACATTGCCATTGAGATGTGAATTCCAATTTTGTCTTGCTTGCTAGTCACAAGTTCTGAAAACTAACATTTACATATTGAATCTCATGATAAAATAATCGAATATTTATGCATTCAATCATGGGTGCTAAATTTTGAACAATTTATTACATTATACTATATGTTGTAAGGTGGATTCTAGTTTTGAATTTTAGGTGAATTATCTATGTAGATTATAGATATTAGATGTCATATGCCACTATCAAATTACCTCAGTTACTCTTTCTCTTGAATTATATTAAACAATTTTTAAATTGAGAATCATGGTAATTAAGAATTTACAATAATTAATGATGTGTGTTGCACTACTAACCACAAGCGTAACGATTTATCGTGGTAGTACTTAAGAGTCGATCCCACAGGGACAGTGATCAAGTACCAAATAATTATAAATTAAGAGCTAGACAATCGATTGAATGTTTTAGGATTACATAAAGTAAATCAAGTGCACCTAAATACACAAGCCGACCGAATTTAGCAACAGAAAATTCTGGGTAGAAAACAAGGTTTAGAGATATCAGAACTTCGGGTTCATCTTATTGATGGATCTTAAATTCAAACAAGTTAAAATCATAACAATGCAACTTTAAAGTATTCAAGGAGATATCTAAAGGTACAATCATCCTCTTTCTACGGCGTAATCCAATATCAATCTAGATTGGTGTCCTACTTTCGTGGCAAACCAGATCTAGATTGATCTAATGGGTTCAGAAATATTATAAAGTTTCTCCTAAAAATCCGGCCTTATTTCTTGACAGCTCAGAGCATGTTCGATCCATCATATCTAGCGTCACAATTCTCCTTTCGGTCCTTTTTGCAGTGCCCAAGAATACATGATCAAGACAATACTAGTAGTAAAACAGCACAGATCGAATAAACACAAGATAAAATTGCATTAGTAATGAGAAAACAAATTCGAATAGAAGATCCAAACAACTCAACTACACCCTAGTTCCGATAGAGAAATTATATAGCGTCGTTACGGTACAAATCTATAATAGAAAAAACAAACCAAAGTGAAGATAGAAGAAAGAAGATGACAAACTCTTCAAAGAAGTGCATCAATCCTCCTTCTTCAGGTCTTCTAGAGTGGGAGAACATGGTTCCTTCTCTCCCCTTTTGCTCTTGCCAAACTCGTCTCCCCTTGCATCACGATTTCCACCTTTTTTATAGAGTCGAAAGTGTATTTTGAACTCATACGTTGATGGCCCTTTTAATTCTCAACGTTTTGACACCAAGGACGCCTGATTTGGAGTTAAGACGACGAAGTTATGACACATTTAATGCTGGCAGCTCCATGATTACGGGTGTAATGGGAATTACGGCTGTAACCGTAATACATTCATTTTTGTCCTTAACTTCTTGAAACGCTCATATAAATATGGCTCATTTAATTCTCATCATTTTGACTCTAAGAACGCCCGAAACAGAGTTAAGACGAGAGAGATATGGCCATTTAATGTTTAACGGCCAGTAATTAATGTTGGCTGCTCGAGATCACGGGCGTAATGCAGATTACGGTCATGCCTGTAATTTCAGTGTAGAAGTATGATCCATCTAAAAAGTTGCAAGTGAGAGGATTATGGCCATGGCTTGAATTAAAGCCATAGTTGTAACGTCAAAAGTTGTTGATGAGAAGATTACGGCCAATATATTAATTATGGTCATGCCCGTCACTCTCTTGTCAATATCTTTGTCATTTGAAAAGTTGTTGTCGAGGAGGTTATGGGCAAGACTTCATATTATGGCTGTGATCGTATAAAACGGGTCCATTGTGTAGCCAATGAGAGAATTACGATGATGATGTAAACTATGGCCTCGGCCATAATTGTTGAAATTAGTTCCGTTTGAAGCAAACATTTTATCAAGATTCTTGATTCACTCGGAGATGTAAATGTACTTCATATAGCTCTAAAAACAAATGAATTGTCTTGTATTCAAACAAACATGATAAGTAGTGAAGGTTATGAAGAAAATCAATAAAATAAGTTGGAAGAAGATGTAAAAATATAATAATAGATCTCGAATCACTAGTAAATATAGGTCAAAAAGACTATATAAATACGAGACATCAATTAACGCTGGTAAATCATTTAAGAGGAAGAATGCACTAAGAAGTAGATCAAACATTGGTTGGGAACATGGATTTTACAATTGATAATAACTCTGAAAAAAATCAAATACAAGTAATGTGATAATGTTAGATATGGAAAGATATGTTGATTCAAGCATCATTTAGCTTGCACGAAAAAATGTAGAGGAGTACAAAGTTGTGTCTGATGATACTAGAAAGTAAATTATAGTTGTTATGGCATATTTAGAGCAAATTGTTTCAAGTGAAGAACAAAGTTGATCAAAAAGATGAAGAGGATATGAATATGGTTGAAGAGAATACTATAAGAAATAAAGGAAAAAACAATTATAGAGACTTTTAGGTCTTCAGGTAAGGAAGTGCTCCATATGTATTTCTAATAGCACTCAAAGTCAAAATACAATTAATTGAATGTTTAAAAAATACTTGAGGGGGGAGGCTTGCCATTAAATTACTAGATTTTTTTTACACAATTTCTATTTCTGTTAATTGTGTAAAAATCTAACGTTTGTATTTTGTAAAAAATATTGATTTTGTAGGAATATATAGTATTGGTTTTATGCCTCTTTAACATGAGATTAGAGAAACTTTTTTAAAAAAGAAAGAACCCAAGACATTGGGTATTCTTGAATCTCATAAACTTAAGTTGAAGAAAAATAGTTGTTCAATGGATTGATAGAAAAAAAGATTTAATTTATAATTTTCTAGTGAATAGTCCCAACTCCCAAGGCTAATATTCTTTTGTATCATTTGTTGATACAATTGATATTTCTAAAAGATAAAGTTTTTGAGATGCAAGAGGCTATTGTTAAAAAGATAGAAGAAAATATAGTCCAAATTATTACTAATAATGTAGTAAACTAAAAGGTAGCAGGAGAAACATTAATGGAAAAAAGAAAGAGCTCCTTGTGCACCATTTTGTCTAGACTTGATTCTTAAAGATTAGACATGATTCTTAAAGATTTTGAAAAGAAATTAAGCACATTGAAAGACTATTGCTAAAAGGTAAAAGGAATGTATACTTATTTATTTAAGGACTATAGGTATATCAATGTTACGTCGATTTACAAATGGGAAAAGATTTGATTGGACCATTTGCTACTTGGTTTTCTATATCATATTTAACTTTGGGCTTTATTAGTGATGCAAAGAATGCATTAATGACTATGTTTAATTCTAGTCAATGGAAATCAAGTAAATTTTCAAGAATTGAAGAGGGAAAAAGATTCAACAAGCAGTGTTGGATATGAAAAGATGTTGTTATTCTTTGTCTTAAAGATGCTCTTTCAATAATTAAAGTGTTACGTTTAGTTGATTCCGATGAAAAGCTAGCTATATGATTTTTTATAAAGAGATAGATTGTCCTTAAAAAAAAGATTTAATTGAATTTCAAATGTGTTAAGAAAGGGTAATCTTATTATTCTTATATATTATAACTTTGACACTTTTTATTTAAAATAATATTAATATTTTTTATTTTATCATATAGATACAAGCCAATTTAGCAAATCACGGATGAGAGATAGAATGTATAACTCCATAGGTCGTGTCCGTTACATATCTCCAAGGATATTAGTTTTAAAGAATTATCCTCGAGATAAGCAAATGGATGGTTTAAATGAAGCAAGTTGCTCAAAGAAGGAATGGTTTGAAGCTCTTAATATGGACAAAGACAGTGAAGATAAAAGGAGATCAAAGGAATGAGGAGACTCACACACCAACTGATGCACATGTAATTGAAGATATTAATGCTATTGATGACGATGAAGAAAATGAGAACTTTAATAATAAATCAACTAAAAATTTATGTAGGATTATTCTTTAGAGTTTGGACAATTTGATATTTAGACTTACAAGTTGCAATTTAGGAGCTATGACCTTAAGCTATTATTGACTTATTGTAACTTATAATAGTTGGTTATAACTCTTGACTTTTGAGTCTTGTACTCTTATGAGTTACGACTTTATGGAATATGATTTTTGTAAGTAGTAATATATCATTCTTGGCAATCCATGTTTAGCAAGTTAGTATACAAGCATGCTTCCAAGATGAGATTTTCTCGTAACATTGTCTAACCCTAAGGAGGGTCTTCCTCATTCATAATCATAT
Source organism: Costus lasius (assembly GCA_027563935.2). Taxonomy (NCBI): domain Eukaryota; kingdom Viridiplantae; phylum Streptophyta; class Magnoliopsida; order Zingiberales; family Costaceae; genus Costus; species Costus lasius. The sequence goes on from CM050449.1 coordinate 3,763,666, forward strand.
TTACTAATTTGATAGGTAATGTTACTTATTATTAATTATTTTTATCATAATATTACTCTTAATATATAAATATATTTTTCTAAAAATATTTTTTATTCTTTTAGTAGAAAGTTACAATCTTACGATCTAATCCTATGGAGCCACTACCAATCCTAGGTAGGGAATCGTTCCTAGTTGTAGGCCCTTGTGGTCAATTGATTGACTAAATCAACACCAAGTTAAGGCATGGCATATTATCTTTGCAATCTCGATAGTTTTGGTGGTTGTCACCTTACTTAATATATATGTGGGAACTGGGTAACTAGGAAACATAAATCAATAAAATTATTGTAGGTCCATCAAGTGTTGAGTAAGGAGTTATAGCTCATATTGTGCAAAATGATGTGGGCTCTATGCTCTTTCCAAATGTGACGCTTTCCTCACAAGAATGCTATATTAATGTGCTAATATAATCATGTTACTACTACCTATATCGTTATTAATCTTATGTTTCATGGAAGGACAATGTATGCTAAGGTTAATTGTCAATTCCTTCGAGAAGTTGTTACATTCAAAGAGATCAATACTTCTTTCACTTCTATAGAAAATTGTCTTGTAGATATATTTACAAAGCACCTTGTGTTTCCTTGGAAGGAATCCAAGGCAGAAAGAAGGGAATTAAGCATTTTTCCTTTCTTTCCGTTGTGGATTCCTTCCCAGGAAACACAACGGAAAAATATTAGAGATTTATGTGTTCAGATGGAATAATTATAATTTAGTTTTACTATTATATATACACACACATACATCCATATTAATGCATTTCTTCCTTTACATACACAACAGAAAGCACTTTTTTGCTCTCATACCCCAAATTTAAAGCATTATATAAATTTAAATTAAAAGAGAATTCATTAAAATTTGTAATTACTACCCCATAAGATCTTCTAGCAAAATAAGTTAGATCAGCTCACATCGAGAAAGAACAAACATAAACATCTAGAATGGCTAGATCACTATGCATAAATCTAACATAACATACAGAAAAATTACATATCGACCATGACACCAGACAAGAGTCTAACATCTTATGAAAATTATGTAGATAAGTAACTACTTCATATTTGTAGTACCGAAATTTATCTGCATGCATATTTAAATAATAAAAAACGCATCACACAACAATGTGCACCTTAAACAAGTTGCATGTAAAATGCATCTGATACCTCATCAGTTGAACCAAAGCGGTTCTTCACAGAGCGCAATAGCCGATAAGATGAGTACCTCTCACCCTGCGTCAATAAAGTCTCTTAGTGTGTGGCATATCGTGAAAAGTTTTCAAACCACCAATTATTTAAGGCTGGTATTATTAAACTTGGTTGTAAGATAAAATGGAACGTTCATTTAAAGAAATATATACATATATATATATATATATATATATATATATATATATATATATATATATAATTTTGAAGGTAAGCTTGTAGAACAAATTGTTGCATCCTAACAGTATAGAGAATTAACAAGTTACCATAGACTATGAGAAATAGATCGGTGAAGAATGAAAACGGAGTTTTGCATATTACAAAACGCTACTGCAGTAGATCAGGTTGCAAAACATGTAAAATTTATCGACTAATTCTATATACCAGCATGCAAAAAAATTTACATGTTACTTTTTATGGCTCTAAGCTAAAGTGCAAAATATTGTCAAGGTGTTTGTACAGAGGATGAAATCAAGTACCACATAACTAAGAATCTCTCCTATATACAAGTGTAACTATAGGCAAACCTTACATAGTCTAGGTATGCAAAATCTTTAGCCAAAACTCGACTACAATCTACATAATTTCCACACACACTTGTAAAATCAATCTTGAGCATCCGAGAGAAAACGTCTTAAATTCCTTTGAGACCTTCCTCTTGCTTGTAGGTTTGACCAGAACAAATAAATGTTTTGGATGTTAATGTATCTGAACAAAAAATAGACTTTGTCGGTTCCGTATGTTTATCCTCATATGGTCACAATTGATCTACATTAGAAGGAAGGTTAATGATAGAATGATATTCAGATTTCAGATTATATAACTAATGATCTAAATTTAGAAAAATGGAGCTTTCTTCACTACAAGATCTCACCAGAATATAGATCAAACCTCTAGGACTTCAATTGAGGTCAATCTACACTCTCACAAGTTCCACAAACGACAATTGATCTACATTAGAAGGAAGGTTTATGATAGAATGATATTCAGATTTCAGATTATATAACTAATGATCTAAATTTAGAAAAATGGAGCTTTCTTCACTACAAGATCTCACCAGAATATAGATCAAACCTCTAGGACTTCAATTGAGGTCAATCTACTCTCTCACAAGTTCCACAAACGACAATTCGCATAGATGGTAAGCAGCAAGCTAAATCATAAATGCTTGTTGTTGAAGAAAATTCTTTATTGCATTAATGCCTTGTTTACTAGAGAGGAAATGGGGAAGGAATGGACGGAAAAGCAGTTTTTCTCTCGACGGATGAAAACACAACGGATTTGACGAAAGAACATTTCGCCCAAATCCATTGCTTTGGGATCCGCCCAAATTGGGCAGAAAACACTTGTGACGCATATGTCCACTCAGCCTTGTTCGTCCGCCCGGCCTCGCGCATCCCCCTCGCAACAGTCTGTCCTCGTCTGCTCAACCTCACTTCTTCCCACCTCGCAGCCGCTCACCGCTCACAGTAGCTCGTCCTCGTCCGCTTGGTCATGCCTGCTCGACGTTCGCAGCCCACCTGCTCGTAGTCGTTCGTCCACTCGCAACCGCTCGGCCTCTCCTGCTCGTCCTCATCCGCTCGCAGCCGCCGATGCCACCTTCTCCTCTCCTTCGGCCGGCTCTCTTCCCTTCCCCGTTCACATATGGACACGTGAAGGTCACGTGATCCAGCATCCCCCCCCCTTTTTTCCTTTTTTCCCTTCTATTAATTACTTCATCCCTTCTATCTTTCCTTCCACTATAGTAGACAGGGTGTAAATCTAGAGGCAACAATATGAAGTATGAAGCCACATGAATGTTGGACCGCTATTCGCAAAAATAAATAAATAAAATCATTTTAGGAAGAGAGAAGAAGGGCTACATGGATGACAATACTCAAAAACACATTTCCTGAAGTTTAACTCAGGATCTAACGTGTCTATGTGATAGAAAGGAGAAATAAAAACCATATATAGCAGTACATCTTCAAAAGTGTGCTTAACAGTTCAGGATAATTATGAAACTATAGCTATGAATCAATCAAGGGTAGAAACAAATTTGAAATAATTATGTTTCTGATACGGACCAGACCCAGTGGCTGGTCTATACCCGACGCAAGGGGCCTGGGTCACTAGCGGGCCAAGCCCAACCAAGGGGTGAGGGGAAGTAGGGTTTGTAATAGGAGGGAGGCGATGGGAGGAGGGATTATGTGTGTGTTATCTTGTTACTTGTTTTGCTAAACGCATCGCTGTGCGATTTGAGGGACGACCGGACCTCCGGTTCGTATCAGTGGTCCGACCTGCCGGATTTCCTGAGGGCGTCGTCGGTGCTTGCTGATGGCGACGACACGCTCTGATACGAGGTTCGAAGCGCTGGAGAAAGCCATTGGTGACTTGGTAGCGGCGGAAGAACGGCGTCGAGCGGAAGGCTCGGCGAGCAAAGAACGCATGCATGCGTTCGAGGATGATCGATCGAGGCTGAAGGAGGATATATCGGAATTGAAGGAGATGTTGTCCTTGCTCCTAAAGGGGAAGCAACCGGCGAGCGTGGAGAATCCCGCGCCCAGTCTCCGCCGACCCACTCGGAGCGCGAATCGGGTGGGCGGCGAGGACCTGCCAGTCGAATGGCAGGACGAGGAAGTTCGGCAACCTGGAGAGGATGCTTGGCTGCCACCACGAGGTCGTCGGCCAGCCACCGGCATGGTTCCAACAGCGGCGCGGGGTCCTCCCTTGGAGAGAGATCTAGCGGGCCGAAGCCAGCGCGGAGCTTCTCGAGCGGACGTCTACAGCGTGGATGTGGAAGGAGCGTGGATCGAAGGCGATAGAGCCAGACGATCTCGACGAGGAACGTGGGGCGCTGATAATTATGGCGCCGAGATGGAAGGGGACTGGCCAGGACTGAGGGGAAGGGAAGATGGGAGCGATGGGCAGAAGGCATGGTGCCGGAGGGTGGAGCTTCCGTTGTTCGATGGATCGGATCCGCTTGGATGGATAGTGCATGCTGAACAGTATTTTAGCCTTCAAGGGACATCCCCGCATCACCGGATTCCCTTAACCTTTGTGAGTATGGAGGGCGCTGCTGTCCATTGGTTCAATTGGTTGAGGAGGATGGAGCCGGATTTATCGTAGGAGGTGCTAAAAGAAGAGATGATTGAACGATTTAGTGAGTGCGGGGCTGCAAACCTGTATGAGATGTTAGCCTCCTTGAAGCAAGGACCCAAATCGGTGGGGGAATACGTAGAAGCCTTTGAAGGTTTGGTGGCGAGGCTACCCCGGTTGCCCGCCTCGCAATATCTGGGCTATTTCCTCAGTGGCCTCAACGAAGACATAAGGCGTTGGGTCCGAACCTCTGCACCAAACTCAGTTAGAAGAGCCATTTCTTAGCAAGGAACTTTGAAGAAGTACTGGCAGGAAAGGAGTCTACCACCCACCAGAGCAGGAACACGGGGGGTGGCCGAGCTAGTTTCTCCTATTCCTTTGGGCCCATGGCCTCCCATACACAGTCATGGGGAGGAGGGAGCCGACAAGCAACCTTCAGTGCTGAGTTAGCAGAGGCTTCTAGCAAGAACTAGAGCACTGGCCTATCGGGGTCTGTAGGAAGTACCCGCCGGATCCAATCGGGCCTAACCAAGGGAAGAGGGGAGAAGGGGGATTGAAGGACACAACACCGACAGTAGGCCCAAGAGCAGTTGCTATCTCTCCTACCAAGATTTCAAATCCAAGCAGGAGAAGGGACTATGTTTCCGTTGCGATCAACCGTATCACCTCATGCACCGATGTGCCAATAAGAACCTGAGATTGATGATATTGGCGGAGGATGAGGACACGGCGCCAGAGGATAGCGAGTTGGAGGTTTTGAATGGGGGAATCGGAGGTCTCACTCCACTCATGAGAGATTGGCATATCTATGCTTGCTTTCATATTTAGAGTAGTGAGGCAAACTTGGCTTTTGCTACCATCACAATCGATTGATTATATACCTTTCAGCATGATAATCATCTGTATAGGAAAAAAATTCAATCCAGTTTTAGCAGCTAAAATTATATTTACGATTGATCAGCTACAGATGAGACAATAATTTTAAACTCAAACAAAGAACAATCCAATGATCCTAGTGGAACATTAATAACCATGAATAACATATCAAACAAACTGTAGAAGGTTAATTACATTAAATTATAGTTACAACAGTTATTTTAAGTGTTAACTATCTCTAATTATTACTGTATCACTGACGCTTGCAAGTTCAACTAATTTTAACAGCATATTGCTGCAGCACAAGAAATCCTGTCAGAATCGTCCACATAAAGTTTGATTGTCCCTTGTTTTTGTAGCAACTAAATAGTATATACTTCATTTCAGTCATCTCACTGACAGTACAGTTAGACATCTTGTGACATAAGCGCATTCTCTCGTTGAAGCCCATATCCTTTTTGAGCATATCATTGTAAACCCATGTCCATTAAATATATATCAGTTTGCTGAAAAATTTATTTACAATGCTCATGTCCTTAGAATTAAGATTTACTTTATATTTTTATCTACACCATGCAGATTCCATTTTGTCTAGCATAAAAATGATAAACATTCCGCAGACAATAAAATTCAACTAAAGTCCATGTGTTGCATATTGCAGAAAGTAAATTTCATTTCGGAACAATTGGTGAAGGAGAAGGGGTGGCGTGTGGAGCCGACCCCCTTGTTTGGAGTTCAGCTAGGCGACGATGGGAGGATTCAAACCCAGGGTAAGTGTTCACGACTGCAAATTAAACTAGGGGACCACACGGAGACAGTCGACGCATATTTGTTTGGCTTGGGAGGTGTAGATCTCATCTTGGGTGTAGCCTGGCTACGAACACTGGGAAAGGTAAAGGCCGACTGGGACCGACTATATTTGAAGTTCCTTCGCGATGGCAAGGAAGCTGTCTTGCAAGGCAGTCCAGCCCTAATTCGGGCGCAATCCTCCTTCAAGGAGCTGACGTGTATGACAGAGGTGGACGAATGGAGTCTGTTATGGGCAGCGGGAGGAGAAAGCGACTTGATGATTGATGACTCGCTGGCAGGGGAGCAGGGGGAGGATTTGCTCCAGGTTTTGGGGAAATATGACAAGGTCTTTGCGGAGACGAGCCAATTTCCCCCTCCCCGTCCCACGGATCATGCCGTTGTGATCAAGGCGGGGGAGGGTCCGGTCCGGGTGCGACCCTACCGCTATGCTCATAATCAGAAGGATGAAATGATGAGGCTAGTGAAGGAGATGCTCACAGCAGGGATCATCCGGCCTAGTTCAAGCCCCTATTCCAGTCCGGTTATCTTAGTGCAAAAAAAAATGGTAGTTGTAGGTTTTGTGTGGACTACCGCGCACTGAACGAGATCACCATTCCAGATAAATATCCTATACCAGTGATAGAGGAATTGTTGGATGAACTACAAGGGGCTTGCTACTTCTCCAAAATTGATCTACGAGCTGGCTACCATCAAATACGGGTTCGAGCGGAGGATGTACCGAAGACGACTTTCCGAACACATGATGGTCATTACGAGTTCCTAGTGATGCCGTTTGGCCTCAAGAATGCGCCTTCGACTCTCCAAGCCACGATGAATGATACTTTCCGACCATTCTTGCGTAAGTTTGTCCTAGTTTTCTTTGATGACATTTTGGTCTACAGCAGCACTTGGAGGGAGCACTTGAAGAATCTGGGTCAGATACTCGAGACCTTGGAAGGCAGAGGAGGGTAGCCAACAGAAAGAAGTATCAATTCGGGCGAACACAAGTGGAATACCTAGGGCACATCATTCAGCCCGGAACAGTGGCCATAGACCCCTGCAAGGTAGACGCTATCCGCGGGTGGCCGACCCCACACACGGTCAAGGAGGTTCGTGGGTTTCTGGGGTTGACAGGATATTACTGCCGATTTGTGCATAATTATGGCAAGATCGCAAGGTCATTGACAGACTTGTTGAAGAAAGAAGGGTTTATCTGATCCGCAGATGCTCAACAAGCGTTTGAGGAGCTGAAGGTGATCATGACCACAGCACCAGTTCTAGCTTTGCCTAACTTTCAAAAGCTTTTCACCATTGAGTGTGATGCATCAGGAAAAGGGGTAGGGGCGGTATTGATGCAGGAGGGTCATCCGGTGGCATTTTTCAGTAAAGCCCTCTCTGACTGGAATTTGGCTAAGTCCACATATGAGAATGGAACTTATGGCATTGGTACTGGCCGTACAACATTGGAGGCCCTACCTACTCGGGCGACATTTCACGGTGTTGACCGATCAGAAGGCACTCAAACATCTACTACAGCAACGGATCTCGACCCCAGATCAGCAACAGTGGTTGATAAAGTTAGTGGGGTATGATTATGAGGTACTATACAAGACGGAAAATACCAATCAAGCGGCAGATGCTCTATCAAGGGTTTTGGGTGCCCCTGACTTATGTTCTTTATCAATCTCAATTTGGCAAGACTTACCGCGGGTGCTAGAAGAAGCACAAGCAGACCCGGCCCTACAGAGGATCATGGACGAGGTGACCACTGACCCAGGCACACCACCCTTATAGCATTAACAGAGGCCGGCTTTTGTACAAAGGGAAACTAGTAATTTCGGCCTCGTCATCGTGGGTGCAGCATATCCTCAAGGAATTCCATTGTACCGCTTCTGGAGGACACTCAGGCGCCAATCGCACCTATAAACGCATGGCAGGCAATGTCTACTGGCGCGGTATGAAGAGGGATATATATGCGTTTGTAGCAGCATGTGACGTGTGTCAGCGGCAAAAATATCAAGCTCCATCTCCTGCTGGTCTCCTGCAGCCACTACCCATACCGGAGGCGATTTGGGAGGATATCGCCATGGATTTCGTCACCCGGGCTGCCCCGGTCGTAGGGGAAGGACGCTATCTTAGTGGTGGTGGATCGACTGTCCAAATATGCCCACTTCATTCTCATCCGCCACCTTTTTGCAGCTAGCAAGGTGGCTGAGATCTTCGTGCAAGAAATTGTGCGCCTGCACGGGGTACCGCGCACCATCGTGAGTGATCGAGACCCATCTTCATAAGCCACTTCTGGCAGGAACTTTTTAGGCTTTTGGGTACTTCGTTGAATATGAGCTCAGCTTACCACCCCGAGACAGACAGACAATCGGAGGTGCTTAACAGCTACTTGGAAACTTATTTAAGCTGTTTCGCTTCGGATCAACCTCGCTCGTGGGCTCGCTGGCTGCCGTGGGCAGAGTATTGGTATAACACTAGTTTTCACTCCGCCACAGGCACAACACCGTTCGAGGTGGTCTATGGGAGAGCACCCCCAACACTTCTGTGTTTTGCACCAGGGGAATCACTCGTGGACTCTGTCACTAATGAACTTCAGGATCGTGATGAAATACTCCGACAGCTCAAGTACAACCTCGACAGAACTCAACAACGGATGTGCAAATATGTCAATGCCAAACGCAAGGACAAATCTTTTCAGGTAGGCGACATGGTGTTTGTAAAGCTCCGACCCCATCGCCAACAGTCTATGGCCCGACGGATCAACGCGAAGCTGGCCGTGCACTTCTACGGCCCGTTCCCCATCACGCACCGAATTGGCGAGCTAGCATACCGTTTGGCGCTACCTCCGGAGGCAAGGATCCATCCTGTCTTTCATGCATCGTAGCTGAAGACGGTCGTGGGCCCTTGCGAGGCCTCGACGTAACTTCCGCCTGGACTGGAGCCTAAGTCGATGCCCCTCCCCGTTCCAGAGGCCATTTTAGCCCACCGTTCGGTTCGCCGTGGGCACAACTCCTTCCTTCAATGGCGGGTGAAATGGCAAGGGCAACCATCCGAAGAGGCCACTTGGGAAGATGAAGTCATGCTCCGCAACCAATTTCCGGCGTTTGTCGCGAGTCTTGAGGACAAGACTGCTTCTGGTGGGGGGAGATCTGATACGGACTAGACCCAGTGGCTGGTCTATACCCGATGCAAGGGGCCTGGGCCACTAGCGGGCCAAGCCCAACCAAGGGGTGAGGGGAAGTAGAGTTTGTAATAGGAGGGAGGCGATGGGAGGAGGGATTATGTGTGTGTTATCTTGTTGCATGTTTTGCTAAACCCATCGCTGTGCGAATTGAGGGGGACGACCGGACCTCCTGTTCGTATCAGTTTCCTAAAAGAATTTATTTAATTGGTTAAAAATTGATCTTAAGGTAATCACCATCATATTTTTTAAAATATAAAGTTCCAACATAAGTCAAAATGTATCCACAAAGTTCTGGATCCCTTTGCATAGATGGATTAGGTTGCTTTCCAATTAAAGATAATAACATATTGTCCTTTTCAGGATTATAATGTGCGAGCAGGAAGTTCAAATCTTTTGGGTCTTTACTTGGATCAATTCTCAACATACAAATAACACCACATATAGACGCCATATTATTTAATAAAGTTTAATCACATGAACAAACTACAACAGTTTATAATTATGATGATCCAAAAGGCTAGGGTATATGATTAGCAAGAAGAGCAATAACTGCGACGAGATATAGCAGCCCAAATGTTTGTTGATGCAAAAGGCCAAATCTTATCCATTTTTGAAAATAAAAAGACAACTCGGCACATAAGAGAAGGTGCGGATGTAAGTAAAAGGAGAAATTGTGGGGAAGCAAAAAGTGAGCAGACGAGGTAAAGCTTGGATTGGTGAGGAGAAAAGTCAAAGCTTTGGACACGTGAATAAAATATGGTCTAAAAGATGGTCATATGGAAGATTACGATACACATTATAACCTTCTACGGACTAGATGTAAAAGTGGAACATTGGCAGAGACAAAACTCTGCCCCTTTCTTCTCCCGGAACCTAACAAAAGACTTGTGCATGATAAAAGAATGTGAAGATCTGGATAAAGACAGCAAGTTACATACCAAAGACGTGCTGGAATGGCTGTAAATATTACTCAACAGTAGGACAAAACCAACATAAAACAATCACTCCACTGGTTGAAGGGACTATCACATGTTCCGATTCTACGAAAAACATGACATCAAGCAAATAATACAGCAATATTAGCATCGAAAGAAGTTATGACCTAAATCACTCTTTTTATAGAGGATCTCTAGGATTTAACAAGTTCTACTGTCAACATTCACAAGGAAGAGGGTTCCACTATGAAAATGACGAATGTCACAATATCTTTCAGCACCTCAGCATCGATCAGACCTGAAAGAATTTTTCATGTAACTCCAATAAGAGAATCTAACAATCCTACATAAAAATTTTACCAATGAAAATTGATCCAGATAGGAAATCATGTAGATTCACTCCTTATCTATTTATCTTTAAAGCATTGAGCCCAAGGTTGTCAAATACACTTTCCTACCTAGGAACAGTGATCCATGAACTCAGATAGTAAGATCGGAATGTATGATTGTAAGATCCTACTCTTTTCTAGAAAAATAATATTTTATTTAATTATCACATCAAATAAAAATACTAGCTCATATCATATTTAAATTTACGAGATAGTATAATACACTTGTGAGTTTTTTTGTCTATTATTAAAATATTATATGAACCATGACCTTAGGTACTAACCCATATAGGGCGATCCTTTTCATACTTATCAGTTCTAAGCAATGATGTATGTTCATCATTAACTTCTGTGGGCATATTAGAGTAAAATGAGGATAGAATTAACAGGTCTACTGCTTGGAACCAATAGATAGGCTAAAACACAACATTTCAAATTTCAAATACTCCAATATGGCCAAGAGGCAAGATAATAGATTAACATGTCCAAGAAACAGGAAAAAAACCTCCATGTATAATACAACATCGACCAAATGCTCCAATATATGAGGCCCAGCAATCTCTCCTGATTTTGTCACATGTCCAATCTGAATAAAAAGAATTTAATGTTAATTAATTTTGCAGCAAAAATTGAATAATTCTTCGGTTATACCAGTAAATTGCATGTGATGAAGACCCCCCCAAAATTTGAACCTTATCATTCAACTACTTTTAAGGCATTCATGCAAGGCACCAAATTTGAAATATAGAAAACAGAAGTACTCCCAATGGTATTAAAGGCAGGATCAGAGATTTTATTCTCATTTTCTGCCGAAGTGCTAGAATATTATCATAATTGGGACCTCATGTCCTGCATATTGAATGAGCACTGATCACCAATATAAATAATACATGCAGAGAAAAGGTTATCTTACCAAAAAAACAGGGATATTTGTATGCTTAGCAAATCGCATCAACGCAGATGTGCACTCCTTAACCTGTTCCATATCAACAAAGATAGTGAAAAACAGGGATGCAGGAAGAAAATGGAGATGAAGGTGATGAAAAAAATCAAACTTTTGTTCCTATTACAAAACACCGACTTTTTATTCCATTGAATCAGTCTCACTTGCATGCTGGGTACATGGATTAATGTTGCCAAGCAAAAGTTACAGCAACAACTAAAACAATATAGGGTAGTTCTGTAACAACAGAGAAAAATAGAAGGACAAGCTTGCAATGATTAAAGTCTTCGAGAACCAAAGCAAATCCAATTGAAATACATTCTTCACTAATAGATACGTAGAATTCCAATTTAATGTTGCTAAAGCCAGCCATACAAATATTGGTTCAATAGATGAGATATTTTAAAGATATCTGAGAACAAACCTGCACGGTGTTTCCAGCACTTCCATTAATTCCTTTCAAATATACAGTCTGAATGGAATCCACAATAAGAGCTTGTGGAGAGAGATTTTGAACTTTGTCCAAGATGTCCTGCAGTTGAACCACAGGAAATAACACCAACATAAGAAAGCATATAAAGTACCTTCTATGATAAACATCCTATCGACATACCCTCCTAACTGATATGGTCCCTTCTTTCTTCTAAATTACAACAAGATAATTTAGTTATAATAAGGTAACTAACATTGATGTATTAATCTAAGCCACATAGGCTATGTTCATTAGCATAAGCTCTGGATAGAATTCATGCTGATGGTGAAATAGGTTAATGGTAGATTGGAATAGTGGATCAAACAAAGAGAAGATCTTAATAGATAATAACAAAAAGATGATAATTCATTTTCATTTACAAAAGGTTTTCAAAACTAGTCCATTCCCCTGGTATGGGCAGTAGGGACAAATTTGAGATCTGTCGGCCGCTAGTATGTGTATTGTTCATTAGCATAAGCTCGGGATAGAATTCATGCTGATGGTGAAACAGGTTACTGGTAGATTGGAATAGTGGATCAAACAAAGAGAAGATCTTAATAGATAATAACAAAAAGATGGGAATTCATTATCATTTACAAAAGGTTTTCAAAACTAGTCAATGCCACTGGGCTGTACGTACAAATCTGAGATCTATCTACCACAGGTATGTGTATTGTCAATACATCACATCTAGCATCAGTACATTTGGTACTAGTACCATCTAGTTCTAGTTTCAGTATATAAGGTACGCATTGATCCAAGACTGTACACTAGTAAACATATGAAGATTTCGAACCTAGCATTCATAAAGAAAGAACTTATATTCTTGAAAGTGCTTTTTTTTATGACAAACTATAGGGCAGTTCATTATGCAATCTAGGTTCGATGACAGGGAAACAAACAAATATTGTGTTTTAATATGAAGAAATAGACATTTCTTACGTATTCAGAATAAAGCCAATTCAGGGATGAAAAATAACATCCCAAATAACACCCTCCTAACTCAAGATGAGAGGTGAATACCTGATTCATGCAACGTATACATATTATGCGACTACTAGAGTTCACCATATTTGAAGTTAGCTTTTTTATTGTCGATCAGAGATATCTTGACTCGCACAAGCCTAGTTAATTACTCATGGGATTGTCAACGAACTTCTATAAGGGGCCTATGAAAATTAAAGTGTACAACATGCACACACATATCGACCCATGTGCTTCATCATGTTTAATAGCATTTGAGTATAAAACTTTAACCAAGTGCATACTCTTGATGTACACAAGTATAGTAGATCTCTTTTTGTTCTTGCCCATACTCTCTTTTGGTTTGTTTTGCCTTTTCTTTAACTAATTTTATCTTTTCCTTTCTCGGTGACAAAGGGACATCTTAGTTCCTAAATATGTGGGATTCTAAGCCACATAACCAGAGGACATTTTGGTTCACAGTAACCTATAAATGGTAAAAATGATATGCATAGTTTTATGCTGAGTAAACAAAGGATTTTGAAAGTGTTCTCTACTATCAATATCAGAATTTTCTTGTCAGTCTATTATTAGGAAATTTGGGTGTGGTGACTTATTGGAAACAGATGTCTAAATTGACTTAGATTTTCATTCTAATACAAGCATTGCCCTTTGATTGATTAGAGATGGATTGCCAACATAACAAAAATTAATATTTTGGTCCTCGTCAAAAATTTAGTACCTGGTAACATGATTTTAAAAGCCGGACCGGTATAAACAGTGCATATCGATATTGTGCTACAGTGATTTCGTTGGTGCCCACTTATGCTACAGTGATTTCATCTCGTACCACTTATTAGGAGTGGCTTGCTCAGTCAACTAGGATTTTCATTCCAAGATCAAGAAGTGTACTCTTGAATGGCTTGCTGGATGGATCACCAATGAGATGCTCACAGGTGTACCAAACTTATCAACTAGCCTAGCTTGGGAATATGACAACTTAACATCAGTCTGGCTTTGAGTTTTTGTGGCTTATATAGTCTGGTTGATAACTTGTAGACAATCTAACATTTGAATTTTGATGTCTTGTAGAGACTTCAAACAATGACTTTTGAAGCATATGATATTTGAATTTGAATTGCTTATAGAACTCAGGTCAGTGACTCATGGAGAATCCAATCTTTCGATTTAGATGGCTTGCAGAAACTATGATCAATGACTTACAGAGTAGTTTAGTATGGTCAAACCACAGCATCAATTAATTCAATTTAATTCATGCGGGTCAATTTTAGCTTGGTCAAATTATTTTAATAACTCTGACTAATTTTGATTTGGCCCAAGTGAATGAGTCCATGTGGATCAAAATTTGACCACAACATCAAAATTTATAAGTGTAATGTGTTTCCGCTACATACAGCTGTAAATTTATTAGATTTTAGTGTTACCAGTACTCTAGTTTACTCTAAAGAGGTTTTTGCAGTGAGCATAAAAAATAGTTGCTGCAGTGAAGTTATGCGCTCACTTACCATTAAGAGGTCCCTCCTAAATGGCAAGCATCATATCAAGGCATAAGATACCACTCGTACCAGTTTCACTGTTATACCAATCCATTGTATTATATTATATTATATATATATATATATAGGTACCAAACTTGTACCAGTAGTAGAGCAGTACGAATTGGTTACTTAATCTATGCATCATATCAACCTGTTTATGGCACGGAGAAAGCTTGATTCTTTTATGAAACAGATTTGAATTGTGCATTTCATCTGTAATATATTTCACTTCAAGTAGATAACATTATAATAAGTACAGCACAATTGCTACAGCAGTACACAGGTAGGTTTCTTAAGCACTTAGGAAGGAAATCACTGGAAAGGAAGATACAAAAGCAAAAACACCTCCATGTCTGTACTTGAATACAAGAATAGCTCCTCAGATGCGATTGTCATACGGTCAGCCCGGTTTCTTATTTGTTCAATGCTCTGCCAAGATATCCCAAATCACAAATATAAGTTATTTATAGAATAGAAAACGAAACCCAAAAACAAACAAAATCCACAATCCGCCATAAAACATAAAACCTCATCTGATGGCAACCAAAATAAAGAAATGAAACCCATGAACAAGTAAAAAAATGAAATAAAAGGTAGATAAAATCAACAAGTTCAAGAGAAAAGAAACAAGATCCATATGTTCCTAATCACGATGCCTCTTGCACAGAAGCTTGATTTAAGTAAAAATAGAAATGTATGATATGGTAGTAACAAATATTATCAAGGAGTTAACTAGGGGATATAGTAGTCCACAATTCAGGGGATTTAATGACGCCATAGCTGGCATGAATGCTCTTCTATATCTGCTAACAGAGTTAGCATGCATACCATTCAATATCTGCCAATAGAGGTAAGAAAAATTGGTAGGACAAGCATTTAATGAATAAAAGGCATTATATATTGTATGACTTCTTTTCACACAGATTAGATATATTTCTTTTCAAACTCATCACAAATTCTCTTGTCGTACTTTCTCCAACAATTTAAAGTTCAATTTCACAATTTTATGAAAATAAGCAAAGGAGCACCAATTTCATGGACGTAACTAAAGTTAGCGAGCAATCAATATCAGTAACTTACTAAGTTGCAAGCCTTCTGAGGCACAATATGAGTATTCAGGGGGTGAAGAAGAAGAAATTACCTCGATTAAGCTACATGAAAATAAGCTATTTGGTTGTTAAGAATATAGTACAATGTCCCCTATAAGAATTTTCAAGGTCAAAAATTTGGGAACTAATCTTTGAAGATACAACATTGAGGATAAAATGATTGGCTTGGGATTGGGTTTAACAAAAGAATATAAAGTTATAAGCAACGCAGGTAATACTAACTGGAATTGAACCCGAGACCCAAACAAAAAAATATTAAATAAAGGGTAGACAATGTTTAACCTCTTACCTTACGATTCATGCTTTGGTATTATGTCATGGCTAAATTGTGAAAACCACTTATTCCAACATCTTAAGATTTTGTAAAACGGCCCAATTTATATTTTATGAATCAACACCCCTCACAAAAAATAAAAAAGAAAATCAATTATCAATCCATATCATGACATGCTAATTCTATATGCTTAATAGGGGATGAGCTAGGGCTTGATTTATGCTCCAATAAAATCGACATTGATTAGGTGACTACATAAAAATGGTAACAAGGCTAAATTTAACTATTTATTGTTTAACAATAAAATCGACATTGATTAGGTGACAACATATAAATGTTAACAGGGCTAAATTTATCTATTTATTGTTTAACAATTTCTAAATTTGATCGATACATAATCTGTTATTCAGTAATCCTTGATTGGCATTATCTCCATTCATTAAATGAGAGCTTCTCATTTCATCACTTATCCTACTAGATCTTCAAAGATGATGTAGAATACATAAATTTACATTTGCAACTACATATGCAACCAAAAATAATAAATAAATATGAACAACAAAAGATCACCTACATCATATGGTTCTGCACCTTGTTCCATATATTCAAGTATTCAACATTTGATTTCTCTATATGGTGCTTCTTGTTTTAAAGCAATAGAAGGGCAAAGGAAAAATATGATATATGACAAGCACAAAAAGAACATAAATATGAAGGTGAGAAAAGTATTTTTAATATCAATCCATACGGGTATGCCCTATACATACCGGTTTGAAACATAACTGGTATATAGAGTTAATGGGTCGATAGACTTGTACACCCAATGCTAGTTGATCTATCTATTTGTACGTCCAGAGCACATACATATCTGAGATCAAACTAGGCCAAGATCAAAACCTTGAACAATCACACAAATAGTAGATTTTTAACTTTACTAACACATTTACACAAATGGCACACCAAATTCATATACAAACATATAACCCCATTAATAACTTCGATACAAAGTGGTAGATGGATCGTAAAGAAGAAGAAAGAGAAAAGAAGGAACCAATACATTTTTGTTTTTGGACATTTAACTTGGGTTGTCAGGTCCATCAAGAAAATGCAATGCAATGGTACAGTAACAAAATGAACAGATCAAGAAGTTGATCACTTTCGCACTTAAAGGTTCATATGCAGATAAAACAAATACATCAATGAAATGGTATCAGGGTCTATATGTAAACATATCTACCTGTTAATAACTTGCGATTATGATTTTAGGTCATCATCCTTACAACTTGTCAATCCAGTGAATTACAAGTGATCGCTAGTGTGTGTGGCTAGTTTTATGACAACTATTATTTTTGGGCTACATTCATAATGCTTGTGCATGTGTTTTTGGACCATTGACTAATTGGAACTCATTACAGCCAATATCACAGTATACAACACAGAGACTTCAATAATCACAACACTAACACGGTAACACCAATACCATGAGGCAGCAGTAAAAAAAAGACTCCATATTCCAACAGAATAAGAACGAAGTTAGAGCACAAAGTAGCATGACTAATACTTACCTCCTCACCGGATACATAAACAACAGGTGCAGGTCCCTTGAAATTGAGTCCTTGTGATAAAATAGCAGCGATCTTCATAACCACAAACAAATATACATATCAAATTTAAACATAACAGGATTAAATAAAACTACTTTAATAAACATATGATTCTTTTTTTTTTCTTTTGTACTTAAACATATGGTATAACGTAGACAGCATCCAGGTGCCTATTCAACAGGATATATAGTAAAAACCTGTAATAGTAGGGTACTCTTGCCGACACCAGGGTCACCACCTATTAAAATTAAGGAGCCTGTGCAAGTAAAAGCATGGCCCGTGACTCTCCTGAAAATTCTTTTATGCAGAAAATATGACTGATATTACAGAGTAGAGGTGTCCAAATTTCAGATTAACTTAAAAAAAAACTAAACTGAACAGGATTATTCAGTTTCGTTCGTGTTGTTTCTTAATCAATTTGGTCTCAGGTTAGCCATTTTGGTTCCATCAAAAGAAATAATTTTATTTAATCTTTTACTATTTTGTATAGGAATATTCATATTACATCATTATTTTTTACTTGAAAAGCATTAATAAACATGTAGAAGTGTAAAAATACAAAATTTTAAAAACTGTGTTTTATAACTTGTGTTTAGTTTTTATTAAAAAAATTAATATAAGTATTAAAAAAATGGGAACTTCAGTTTAACCGAACCATATTGAACTCAAAATTTTTGTGTCAGTGTTGGTTCAATTTGTGTAACTTGGTTAGGTTTGAGATGAATTGTTTGGAAACCCTATTAAACTATTAAAGAGTTCACCTCATTCAGATAACTGCCCGATATTTGGAAAAACAATTAAGGGGCTGCTTTCCCTGGATGCGAAAAAATAAAAGGTAATGAAAGATCTTTTGATAAATATTGAAACATTATTGGCATGAAAATGCAGCCCTAGAATAACGATAAGCATTAACAATATCTAAATAAATAGTATAAGAAGCGCACAAGAAAACAAAAATTAAGAAACTCAAAATATAGAGGCAGGTGCCAGCTAGAAATTGGACTGAAGTGGCTAACATAAAAAACAGTTATGCAAACTACTAAGCTATGAGTCTATGACAAGTAGCTAATATTTATTAGTGAATTAGCAAATAGTCCAATCTAGTTCAACCATCCGTACTTTGAAGCATCGTTCATTATTAGGAGATTGATGTTAACAAGGAGCGCAATTGGAACACAAAAAAGTGGAAAAGGCCTATGACGCTGCTCTTGGTTGTCTATCATTGGTACATCTTTAAATAATGAAGCCACATGCAACAAACTAAAGATGTCCAAATATGAGTATTACATACTAGTACGAAATCTGTACTAGATTGGTATTTATGTATATAGGTGTACATATACATAAAAATGAACACATACATATAAACATATAAATATGTATATGTACATACGTACACAAGTTTAC